>JAUTBV010151173.1:0-10636 GCA_032361325.1 Lepetodrilus fucensis | reverse complement strand
AAGAGTGGTGGAGGTATGTTGATGGAGGTGGAGGTGGAGGTACAGTGCTCCCTCGTTATAACACCCTTTGATGCACCCAGATTCGGATACAACAAAGGGTCCAACATGGATCCCATTTTTAAAAAGAATTTTTTTTTTTTTAAATAATGTATTTGTTATAAACCCCCCCCCCCCCTGTTCTTGCTCACAGTCACCTATTATCATACCAGTGGGAATCCTATTGTTTGGTGTCGAGTTTTGAGTGGCGGCTCCTTTCATGTACCAGGTGAGATCGTTGAAAAGAAATTCGATATCGGCGAAGTAAAGTAAGAGAAACGATCCGACGTGAGTCAAGCATAGTTTTTGACAAAAATTGACAAACATTTTCACCAATTAACCGAAGAAAAGCAGTATCATTATGGCTTCGGACACATCGCTAAGCGAGAATAATAGCACATTAAAGCGATCTTCTTATAAGCTGACGGCTGGAGTAATCTGTATACGGTACGGTACGTCTAATGTCGATGCACAGCGAGCTGGGTCCACGCGAAGAGTGTTTATTTCCTGGTTATGGACTGTGGATGCAAAAGACAAAATATTAAGGTCTTACCTGGTTTTGTTGGATTTCTTTTAATGGTCATCCAACGAAATGGCTTGGATTGCATGCTTTGATTGCCGCATTGTTCTGACTTGAGAGGTGAGCCCCCGGGCGTCTGGGTCAGGTAAGGACTGCCGCCACCCCCGGGACTAACCGCGTTGCGGGTTGGGTCGGAGGAGGCACAAGTAAAAGGGGTGCGTACCCCAATGTCCATACACGCCGCTCCGTTAGAGTTCCCATTTGGCACATAGCAATCGTTGACGGTGGGTACCGTCGGAATATCACCCACCCCCAGGCCGTACCCTCCCGGGTGGCGAGCTGCACATGCTATAACACTGGTTGAGACGGGGTAGGAGAGTTGCGGGTTGGACCCTAGGGCTAGGTCCCCACCCTGCAGTCCACCGATCGAAGGATCATGTCCGTAGTACCCCTGTCCAGTATCAAGCGATCTATTATTTATGTTTGCGAAGCCGTAAATACTCGCTGGAATTTCTGAATTGGCAAAACTGTTAGCATAGGAGTGAGCATCGAGATTACACAAAGTGTAGTCGTTATCGGAATTCATAATTTTGTCCTGGTCCAAACCGTGCCTGTCAATAGGGGTGCTCAAATTAGCTGTCGATGGAGAGATAAATCTGAAATAAATGAAGGTAAATTACACTCGGAAAATGACAGGATTAGCGGCGCTCTCCAGCCCACGTGACTCCCAGCAACCAATCGCCTTTCTACAAAGCGGTAAAGGATGAAACGAAGCTATGATAGATTAGTCAAGCGACGAGAACATTTTCCAATTTCTCTCTTGTTTTCAAGTCTTAAATGGGCCATTTCTCTGCTAGATTTACGACTTTTACTCCCCAAAATACGATCAGAAGCCGAGCGAGCTCGTCAAAAGAATGAAGCAAGTTTTCCCCTAGCGGTGTGGTGTTTGTGTTCCTGTGTGTGACACGTGAGAAGGCAGGAAACGAGCGGCAGCCCGATCGAAGGTATTTGCATGCTAAGAGCTATATTATTCACTGTAGAATGGAGAAATTAGTGTTAGAGGTGAACTGATTATCGACTAAATTGCTGAATATCTTACCTAGTCTCTGCCATTAGAACACCACTCATCTCGACCTGTGACCCCATGGTGGTTCACTGTGTTAGTATTACTACCACTTCCTTATACCACCGACTGTCCCGTTAGTCAATTACGTTGAATCTGACTCAGAGATAGACGCGATTTTTTTATTGTTGGATCCCACTCTCTTGAGCTTGTTGCCACAATTACGCCTTGGAGAAACTCCAGTAACTTGCTGACAGTTGTCTTGGGGGAATGGCCTCGGGACCATATTCAACCCGTTACGTCATAAGCTGGTGAATTTCTAGAGTTGAAGGTGTGACCTCTTAACTAGGACCTGTCTATCCGTCTTGACATCGGGCTATTGTCTAGCCTGGAAAGTCATCAAAACTTGTGAAAGTCTGTTTGAAATTGACGTTTAATTATGTAGATTTTAAATATCTCTATTATACCTGTTAACACGGAGATGATCGTACCGTTGGATTGTGAATCACATGCAGTGTGACTGCACGTGAATTGCAAAAGAGGACAACCAACGTTTGAGGTTTTATGAAATAATGTGTGGTTTACCAGTATTATAAGCATAAGGATGCATCTATTTCGGTGGTTCTTTGTGACTTCCGGAACATATGTTTATATTTATTTCATATGTATTGTCATATATAGCATTACGGGGTAAATGTGTAGTTGAATACATTTGTATATATTTGACAGAATACGAAATGTTTTTAAAATTAGTAGAATACTTCAGATTACGAACGTATACATGTATTAATAAAGTATTGTCCCTACAGGTTTCTACAGAGTATGTATGTAATCATTTATAGATTGAATTCCCTTTTATAGAATATTTATTTATATTTATATTATCTTTATACTGCAATAATACTCAAACAACAATTCAATCCCCATACCTACTTACCATATTTACTGGAGGTATTTTAAATTTCAATACACAATGTGGAACTTGTAGGATAGACTACACAATGAAATAATTAAAGTTTAGCCTCTATAGTGCTGGAATATTCACAAACAAGTTGTCGTATATGCAATTATGAATACTGGTATATATGATCACTAGTGAGTACTGAGATTATCGTTAATATGATGTTATCATTATGACATTAGCTCTAGGGCTAGGGTTAAATACCATCTGGTGATGCACAATTCCTTAGCAAATAAATAGGTTCACCCTATAAATGCATACTACACATTCTAAAACATTTTATATTCCAATGAGAGAAAAACAAATAACACTGAAACATAGGTGTACTCATATTGTAACTAGGTAAAACCCTAGAATAGTCACTAGTAAGTAGGAGTATCGTCACTAATGAGGTATTATATACAGTATACTAAATGTGTAGCCCACTGATATAGACACTAATGGGTACTGATTTAGACACTAATGAGTACTATAGTATAGCCAGGAATGAATACTACCATACATGGAAACATTAATGAGTACTGACACACACGAACACTAATGAGTACTGGTATACAATCATTAATTTGTATAAACACTTTACAAACATTTATTCTTATAGCTGAACGCAACTCTCAATCGTATAATCTATATGTATCAATCGAACATTTAAAATGTCGGTAAACAAAATGGGTTAAATTACGTTTTTTAAATGGCTCAATATATGTGAATATATAAGTACACATTGAACAGTTAAAGAAACCCCGTATTGGAGAAATGCTGTCTGAACACATAGTGATACCTTTATAAGCAGTGTACGCGTGGTATTAGCTTAGACATCGACTCGATACAACCGTGCGTGCCGTCTCAAGTCTTCCAACCAGCCCTTCGTTTCCAGTCAAGATACTAATTACATGTAATTACTGCTTCAATCATCCCCGCCGACACATTTTTGTCTAAAATACGATATTTACTCACAATGCGCCGTTAAAAATGCACGAAGGGGGTGGGAGAGAGTGCGACGGACTTTCATGCTACAGGAAACATATTTTCCACCGATACGTTTAAATACTACTAACTATCTCTGTAATATGGTCTAAAGTGTGGTTCCGGTTGAAACTGTTTTATAAAACGTTCTCGGTTTGTGAATAGGGATTTTAAAAACCCCACCAATCTTTAATTATATTGGTCATTTACATGTCTGTGGATTGAATGAATTACATCGACGCTGTTGATATTGCATAAAAAGACAATTATTACGATTTAATCTTCTGTTATTTTCACACAGGGAATCGACGAGCGAGATGCAACTGAATCACTAGAGTGTTGGTGGTTATAAATTAGTGACATGTTAGTATACTTCTCTAGTACCATTTCTTCTATTTATAAATAGCATCCAATAAATGCGTATAATTCATTTAAGATCAGTTACGGTTTGATATCAACGATTGAAAGTGTTATTCGAGACCAACGAATTCAGCCAAACCACATGCTAGTGTGTGTTAATTGCAATAGAAAGATGTCTATTACACCGGCAAGAGAAATTAACAATCGACGTCAAGCCACGATTTTCATGAGTGGTTCTACGTTGAGTGACGTTTACCGTAATAGATTTCAGATCGATTGACATGGTAATAATATTTGCCCTCAAAATTATCAGCAACAGACATGCGATTGCTTTGATAATGGTTTGATTATTCTAAGACACCCTTAATAGCCTGGCCCGTGGCGGTTAGCTATTATTTGACTCTTCAGGCGTCCGACTTAACATTGGAGAGAGTATTGAGATAATTAGATTTCCACTCGGAAAGAAATAAATGGCTCAGCCTGCTTGCCGAGCTCATGCAATGCACAGAACCAGACTTGAATGGGGATAAAGGACAAATTTCCTGAAGGAATTTGAAGATTTTGAAGCGTTTGACAGGCTAGTTATTAGCAGGCCTATCAGACAGAGTCACATGGCGAGAGTTGTGTCATGCGATCTGTGTAACTTCCCATTTTTTTGGGTGTGTGTGGCAAAACCAGAACCGACTGAGACTTGAATATAGAAAAGGGGAGAGGGGGGCATCTAATGAAAAACGTATATCTGCATTAACTTTAACGGTTTCAATTTTCAAAACATTCACGAAATGTATCAAAATCGTGTTATTTAAAAAAATGTTCGTATATATTTCCTCGTACACACTCTTATGCATTAAAACACATAACTACGGTTTAGGGGGGAGTTAGCAATTTTCTTTGCTTGTATAACTGGTTTAAAATGTTATTGCATCTCTCAAGAATGAAATGATATTCCTAGCATAGGAACAGTAATTATACGCGTTTCGTATGGGATACATATTGAGGAAACAAAACAGCACATCGTATAAATAAGGACAGCACATCATTATATGCAACAAAGACATATGCAGTTATTAATTATGTGGTAGATGTTTACAAATACTACCAATATTCTATCAGACTTATATTGTTAACAATTCTGATTACATGTATGAACACTATTAATTACTGTGGATATACATACAAGAAAGCTGTTAGATGTTCAATGTAGTCTATGACATTATGTTTATTAGGATATTAAAATGTGGCCATTAATATAACCATGACCCATTTTCAACATTTACTTAAAGTGGCATAATCAAGACATGACATTAGAATGCAAGACATGATATCTCTACATTTAAAACATACAATGCAATGATAAAATATTCGTACACTATTAATTGGATAATACTCGACTAATGATATATTGCAAACTAATTATATGAAAACAAGAAAACAATACAAATGAAATAGCGAATTTGACATTATTTGCATTACTTTAATTCGAACAGTGTGTATTTAAGGCCAAATGTAAAACCATGAAGTATGCATATACTATTATATCGAAGTATATCTATTAAAGAAGAGATATTTGAAACATTTACTATTTTTAAAAAACCAAGCATATTGAAGTATATGTATGTTAGGACTGCTTTTTTTACATGCAACATGTAGAAAAGACAAAACACATTTGGTTAAATACCATCACAGCAACACAGTCCCATTTTTTAAGTGTAAAACATGTATTTATAATATTAAACATTTAGCCATTCTACATGCATGTATTTCTCTATAGTGCGATATGAGCGTCATTGTATAATATGACATTTGATCGGGTAGATATTAAAATTCAAATTTTCAACTGAATTAGAAAGCATAGTGCACACAGTGTTATAGCTATAATATTAATATCAACACTGAAGTTCTGTTTCTGAATATTTAGCTAACTACTATAGTCAGAGTTAACAAAGGGCCTATTTCAGAAATTGACATTGCCGCAATCGAATGACACCCTATGATATCACATGTATACTTCCTCTCTGTTAGACATTCACACGTGGTTCGAGGACGAATTACGATCTCAGTATGGGACGTAATTGTACCCCTTTCACAGATGAATAGATCGCAATGGAATCTCTCTACCCAGCAGACAGAGTTCACAAAGCCTGACGTGTAGTTTCTCAATTGAAAACAATGTTCGTCTGTTAACTATAATCCATTTCATATATTTTTTTAAAAGAACAAAAATGAGAGGAAATATACATGAGCAATATAGTGAGCGTTACGTTTCATGAATACATTAGGATATTTGTGTTAGTCCTGTGGATTAGGAAATCAACATAATTATCATTAATTTTATAAATAGATGATTGAATGCATTCACGAGAACATATGTTATTTGTCCTTCGAGTAGATTATATACTATAGAATTAATTTTCACAAAATGGAGTAAAATTAATATATATATTCCAAGCTTTGTGATGAGCGGTTGTGATCTGTCTTTCTCGTTTGAGCCTTTTAATGTCCTGAAAACAACCTCACATTAAAACATACGCATATGTTTGTGTTATTGTGCCCAACCACATAAATTATGTTTGTGTTCTTGTGCCCAACCACATAAAGTATGTTTGTGTTCTTGTGCCCAACCACATAAATTATGTTTGTGTTCTTGTGCCCAACCACATAAATTATGTTTGTGTTATTGTGCCCAACCACATAAATTATGTTTGTGTTCTTGTGCCCAACCACATAAATTATGTTTGTGTTCTTGTGCACAACCACATTGAGTATAGGCCTAATATAGTACTTGCAAGGCATATGTAGTGTTGTGTTACTCCTAAACAAGTACTCATAAAGTTAACTGACTATAGAATATCTGGTATCATAAAGCAATGGTCGACATATTTATGTATATTTTTATAAGCTCGCAAAATATATCTTACATTGATTTCAAGGTATATGTTACAGTCGGACTGTGAAACCAGTCATTTCGTGAAATGAATTTCGATATATTCAGACACCTTTAAAACGCCTGAAATGATTATTTTTATTGACTTTATTTGACAGATGGACTTGCATGAGTATGTTGAAATAAAATGAAGATAATATGCACATTTGTATAGGTATTCATACTATTAATACAATTTTGTGTAAATGATAATATATATACATGCAATTTTGTGTGAATACATATACAAATTCTTAATTTTCTTTCATCAAACTCATGCCATTCTATCTGACAATTAAAGGGAATCATTTTGTCATTTCAGGCTTTTTAATAATTGACAGTGAACCGAAATTCAATGACATTTTAAGCTATTTCACGAAATGACTGGTAACATATCTATTCTGGTATAATATAATGTCTGTCTTCTTGATCTGTGCTGTTATATATTCTACATTGGGTAACCCATATTGAACATTAGTGCACCATTTGCTCATGTAAATGTACTACTCTCAGTATAATAGAAAGTTTGCCATTTGCAACAACGTTCAGCACTCACATTTTGTATTCATTGTTTTTGATCACGTTAGTCATTACACAGGTTAGATCAGTAATACTAGTATAACAATATTAAAAACTACTTTCCATTAAAAACTATTTTATTACTCAACCTTTCGTCAGTTAAATATCTAACAGCTAACGTTACAACGCCATACGTTGTTCAGAATATTCAATAATTTGGTAATATTCATATTGGCTAGTTTTATAATACCATTGCTTTACAGTTGTCATTGAGAACATTTGATTTGTTTGATACATTTGTTTGATGAATAAGTTTATTTCTTGTCCAAAAGTTCGTTTTCGAACATGCTCTGGATTCATATTTTCTAACGCCATCTCAACGAATCTATGGGTACGAGCATTATGTGAACGTTAATTATTATTCACGTCTTTCATTACCAACGTTATAAAGAGCGAAGGCATTAAACTAGAAGAACAACGACTTCATAATAAATGAATACACCTCATCAATTTCACGGTATCGATTCATTCACACGAGATCCGCTAAAACCTGCCGCACGCAGCATTTTGAAATGGAGTATAAACAGACATTGTCAATATCATATGAAACGTGTTGATTACCATGAAAATACGCTGAGTTAAGGCTAGAGTCATATCTTGGTGTACACCCGTCAGGTAAGCAAGTCCCCGGCGTGGGCTGATTGACAGGTGAATAGACGGCAAATACAAAGATGTAGTTTTCATTCCCTCGAAATTCCTATTGAGGTAAAGAGAGCAGGGAATCGGGTTGAGTTGAAGGGTATTTGAAATTGACAAGGGCTGGAAAAATTAAAGGTTGCATAATTCATGTTTTTGTCGTTCCTTAAGCTAAATATTAAAACAACCTGTAATCGTGAGGATTGTTGATTACATAGGAGGTGTGTGTATCGTCTTGGGGAGGGGTCAACGTTTGATTTCTGGCCGGATGATAAAGATGATTATTGTATAATCTGAATTAATTTCAAGAGTTAGCGTAACTATGTAAATATTGCTTTAACCAAATGCGTTATCTCTTGTTATTACATTTTCTTCAATGATGATTGCATTTCCATTGTGTCCTGAAAGGTACTCATTTCCATAAATCAATATAATATTCAGAAATATGCAAAAATATCAAATCCGTGCTTGATCTATGCAGGTAGTGTTCACAAATATTGTAGAACCAAACCAATACCATATCGACATCCATTGACACACATATGCTAATAGTTGCTTTGTGCTTTGCATTTAATTATATTAATTAAGTAGTTGCTATCGCAATAATAACTAGTTAATATGTATGTTACACTATCCGACACACGATATATTATATAGTAGGTCTAATGACTATATAATACAAACTAGTATATGGATAGTATTTTCTATTAAAAATACTATCATATTCTAGATGCTGTACAAATATTTACATCATATCAATATTTCACATTACTTAGAAATAATGTGTGCTCATTGTAGTGTAATATGCATACGGTATGTTGACAATGCATGGGTCTAGAACGACGGTTCGACTGATAAAATCTTGGACCATATTTGACAAACTCTACAATATGCTGTACCTGACAGTACCACCTGACAGTTCACGCGGATGATACGGTCCTTATCACACGAGGAATCAAGTTATCTCCCTTTACACGTGCATTACACTATTGTGAATGTAATGTACTGTTTTATAGACATATGAATACTAATTATACCTGTATTGGGTTTCTATTTAGAAATAGGCAATTGTAAATTTATGACCTTTACGCATCCACAGACACCAACTCATGCCTAACCCAAATTTGTGTTTACACATTCCCATCAACATTGGAACTTGAGCATGAAATCGTACTCAATCTCAAATTTTATATGGATTTTTGTGAACCAAAATTTGGGTTGAGCATGCGTTTGCACTAAAAAAAAAAAGGTTCTTAATCTCAGAGGCTCGATGTACTATTCACAATTTCTTCACGTAATTCGGTGAAGGGTTAATGCATGCATATAGCATTATGTGAAATTGACAATGTAAGATTAAGGATATAGCAGACGTTTATATGAAATCCATATTGTTTACAATTCAGCTGTCATCGCAGTAAGTTGCGCACAGTATTCGACTGAGTTCATAATATGCCGGGAGCTACGGCCTGCTTGTTCGCCATAGATTTCCTCGATCCAGCGACGTGGCTTCTCGTATTCTTTACTGTTGACAGCCTTTGCACGACGTTTCATTTTTGTCACTTTCATATTTAAAGCTTTGAGTTGTGTACATGTCGCTGAAATATGTGCGACATTATCCGTTGTTCTTAACAAAGAATGTCACGCGAAAGAGCCACGTGAAATATACATTCGTTCATTGTTGTGCCGCAATCAAGCAGCTGTCAAACCGGGCAATATGTGTTTACGTGACAACGAAATTGACAAATGATTGACAGGAGTTTCGTGGTATTATACATGAAGGAGGGTCGTATTGTAAACGACTTAGTCCATGTTCATAAAAGACATGAAGGCAAAAAGATATCTGTATTGAATATAATATTCCTGCTTTCCATCGGTTAATTACAAACGCATACTTTACCTTATTACATGTACGCGTTAATATGTTTTCATAGATAGCTCGAATAATGAGGAACACTACAGATCCATGCAGTCAAATTAAATGTTTTGCCTTGCTGAACTTCTAACCACCCACACAATTCTGTATACGTATTTGTATTCTATGAAGTCCCCAGTGTATGAAACTGTTGGGTGTTCAGACTAGACCAGTATTATGATATGACTTTTGCTTACAAGGAATATTTGTATGTAAGCTATTTAGTAGATCTATGAGGATTATTATCTGTGTGTAGACGTCTACATTATATTGATGTGCCGTTGCATGGTACCATGAAGTAGAACTAACATTATGACAACTAATACCATTCACGCGTACCTTTCAGCAAGTGATCGAATGCAATATTATTGGAAGCAGTTTGTAGTACATTTTGTCAGAACCTATAAACCGTGAATATTGTACATTGAATACTTATTCCTTACATGATTTTAATATTGCACTTGTAAATGGTATTTACTTTATCATATATTCATTAGAAGACACATACACGCTCGCGCGCACACACACACGCACACACACACATACATACATACATCCACACTCTCTCTCTAAGACACACACACATACATCCACACTCTCTCTAAGACACACACACACACACACACACACACACACACACACACACACACACACACACACACACACACACACACACACAC
>JAUTBV010151162.1:0-10636 GCA_032361325.1 Lepetodrilus fucensis | reverse complement strand
AGCTCGTGCAATAAAAGTATTTCACTCGGGACATAAAGTTGATATTAAATAGAACATCGTGTAATATCCTCTATGTAGCCTACCATTTGGATTTACCGAGTGACATCCGCAGATAAGCACTCGGACTTTAATTAAATTGAAGGTTTGCATTATGGCGGAAATGAGCGAGAGACTATTTTACAACTTTCATAAATAAATGTAAAGCTTTCAACGTCGTGTATATTGACATAATAAATAAAATAGGCAATCCGAGTGAAATCTGATAAGAAATATAAGCATTATTATATATCTTAAATTTCAAATTATCAGCAATTTAATTGGTAGGGATATCTCACGACCGTACTGTACCATTTATGTACGAGCATACATCTCATTTTCCGAGATCTCTCAATTTTCGTTTTATTACGATTGGACGCCTACTTACACATGCACCTAATTGATAGGGTGTGGACACTTTACTTTGTAATAGTGTTTCAAGTTGATGGACAATCATTGGTACATATAAACAGCTTGTTTCTAGGGTGTGGTCATTTGTGTATAGCCTATGAAGGTTTCAATATTGTTGAATAATCCATTAGCAGGGTGTGGACACTTAATGCATCTCACAGTGTCAAAGCAAGGTCAACTATATGGATATATACATGTAGTTGGGTGCATTACATTCCCAGTCCACGGATCTGTGTACTGCGAAGACGTCCAGTCAAGGCCAGTACATAGATGCATACATGTATGCTTACATGTATAGTCTATTATCACATCAATACAGATAACGTTCCTATGCTTAGCGAATTATCGGCTTTGGACTTCAGTAGAGAGAGCACAATAGCTACACAGGAAATTAGACTAGGACTGCATTTAGCAATACAGCTTAGTGGAGACCACACGACATTTCGAATACTTTCGAGCACCAAGAACATGTGTTTTTCCATTGCAAATCGATAGGTAATTTGTTAGATAGGATTCCATTATCTCTGCAGCTAAATGGTCCAAATTATAAGCGCCTAGAGTGAACTCGATCACCGGCGGGTGAAGACCTTGTGTTCTTGTACTTGGATTCGAACACAGAACATTTCCTACTATACACTCTCTAACCCATCTCCCCTACCAAGAATTTTGATGTATCGCATTATTATCGAATGACAGTCGGTACAATTGTATTGGGTATTTTCGGTATGGGCGTCAGCTTTGATCTGCGGTATTGGTAGGGCATGTTGAAAGAACCTGCTTTCGGAAATAATGCTTTGGATGTATATGTCGGTATATGACTACTATCGTGGTCGGCTTTCATGGCGAAAGTATTCACAACAACAACATAAACACCTATTGATCGAATAAGACAGCGGTATAATATTAATTATTCTTAGAACGTATAATATGTATAAATGTTTCTACCAGTCATATGGATGTGCAAATCCGTGTGTATATACCTAGTACCATTCTGCCGAAATATGTATACAATGGTCTTTCTGTACTATTTATAAGACATTTCCTCCATTTTCGCTATTGACAATATTGCCAATGAGTATAAGCTATTAATAAAATACAACTTGAATATGCCATATATTTATGATATTAGTTAAACGATTGTAAATAAACACTATTTATTTCATTGATTTTCGTCCTACTATGGATTATTACTATTTGGATAATCCTTATACTTCTATATAACATTAGAGATATATTTTATTGTATTGTATTGTATGTTATCTGTCACCATAGTGTGGATCTTTGAGAATAAACATCTTCTTCTACAGATTCCTTACCACCGTGAATTGTTGGTACATGCGAACTTTACATATACTTTACTATTCCATAAATACAAAATGTATTACACAAAGACATCTTATTCACCCATATATTAGTATGCTTTAAAGATTGCCATGACCTTGATACGGTATACTGTATAACCGACAACCGATGCCACTGTTCTCAATAAGTATTATTTGATATGCATTAAACACAGACGTTTCAGATATTTACTTAGGTCTATTTAGCTAGGCTTATAGCAAAAAGTTTTCATCGCGACAAAGATAATACAATATAAATCATGAATCTTGGCAGACTATCAAACATCCAGTTCCAAAAGCTTAGAAATAAGAACAACATAGAGACATGCTGTGGAACAATACATAATGCATACGTCTTTTATCTACAGTCGGCATAAGTATTTGCTCATATTGAAGAAAAGCCTCGCTCAAGGACGATTGAACGCTTAAGAGGTTCATAAATAATAATACAAGCAAACATTGAAAGACGAACGGTGGGCTCTCATAACTTGACACCCTCCATAAACAGACCGTGTGATCGTAAAGTGCCTATACTTATACTAAACCCCGGCACGGTAAAAATGTAGATGCAAGTTGTATTATATCATACTGTTCTTAAAAGATATATAGTATATGTGCATGGCAATGTGGTAGGTTAACGTTACGTTGGACGCTGTATTTGAAACATACTAACCGTGTTAATGCTAAATGGAAAGGTCAACTATACATTTATTATGATTCTAATATTTGAAAATATGATTTGAAAACTAATACAATAAACACTCAGGAATATCTTAGTAATCTATTTTATAACAACAATTTTATATTTGCCGATAACACAGAAAAGTTAGACTAATTTCATTTGTAGGTATCATACTCGCACAATACTTATCTGGTGTTAGTTGACATAATAGTATGCTTGTTACAAATATTATTCATTGTCAAATAAGGGAGCATACTTTATGACCTAGCCCCGAGATTACGAGACTTTCTTTCTTAGTAAGATTTTATTCTCAACTCAATTTTTGTTTTTGAACTCGTACTCAAAAGCCTTCGTATGCTAGGGGCCTGATGAAGTATGCATTGCGTGATGATTTTCTACAGATTCTTTACCAAATGGACACTAGAGGTAAACTGGAATAGAATATATACGTCCTAGTAATATGAAACCACCTCGAAGGATTCTATCATGATCATTATCGAAGAAACCATTTGAATACGTGTTCTGTCCATTGCCATATTACATGTGTAGATGATTACGCAGATACGCAGAGATGAAACCAACCAAACGACGAAATGAATCCCACCTGATGACGTCACGGAATTGTCGTCAGAAAAAAAAATCTAATAATGTCTTCGGTCTGGTAAATCAGCTGACATCACGCACAGCTGGATTTCAAATTAACGCCGTGTCCGAAATACGTTTCATTCCGGTGTACGTCCGCAGTTCCAGTCAGAAGGACGTCGACTCTCAACGTTAATTACGCAGTCCCCGCTGTTTGACGTTGGTATGAAGCCTAGCGATTGAAACTGCCGTCGATAATTCACTTTTAGAAAGTAAAGTCGATTAACATCTTAAGTATAATTATTATCTCACGGGATTTGTAAAGAATGTATTACGTACGTTATATCCACATTTATATATACGTTATTTTTGACGTCACGTTGTGCAATGGCATTTATGGCTGGTTGTGTTGTTATGGCTTATGTTGTACAAGTATCAGAACACAATTAAATTGCAATTACAATTAAATGGCACGACATCATAGTAATCATGCACTTGCATAGTTGAAAATATATTCATTGATTAACATTTATTTTATTATATTTCAATATAAAAATTACGTTTATTTTAATATAAATATGAAATAAATTATGATATATTTCTGTTATGATATATAGTATGATACATTAAAAATATTCATGATATACGTCAATATATATGTATTATTTGTTGATTATAGTTCAAATAATTATTATAATTAAACAAAATGGTATAATTTATAGGATCTTAACAAGAAGAGTGAACTACGTTATGTTCTAAAATGATATATGCCTACATTTATATTTTTAAAACTAAAATCCCGTTCATTCCATCAAATTACCAGTCATGATCCATAAGATCAAAGTCGGACTACGATGTCAAATGTATAATCAAGTTAAGAAACTGTCTTTCGATAGGCCAGAACTTGCACTGATTGGGTCGTACGTCTTGTGAGGGCAACTTGTATGATCACGTCGATGCCCTGGAGACACGGGCAAATCATTATAGCAATGGAAAACGATCTCAAGGTCGTATTTTATAATAGCTTATCGCTACTGGTATCATACTGGTGATCCTATGAACTGACTACGTCGACTAATGCTATCGTGAGGAAGTCGTATATATTTGCACTTCCGATATATTAGTATCTAAATGGCCGTAGATTTATTTCTCAATTCTACGGTTACATTGAGGAGGAAGCTTACGATCTAATAACCGGAACTGCCCTTATTTCAAAGTAGTTTTGTTACATTTGTGGCCGATCGCTTTCCAATATTGATTGGAAAAACCTCCGTGACCCACATTACCTCAGACGTGTACCGATATAGGGAACTAGGGAACGGGTATTGCAATTGTCTATGGCGGTTACTTGTATATTACGACCCACAGCAACACATAGTTTTCCTGTTCCAGGATCCTATCATGATGAAACAAGATCTTGGGACCGGAGGACCCTTTCACCTTGGGTGTCCTGATTTATCTTTGACCATCCACGTTGGGTGTTCTGGCCGAGGGGCCGGATACCTAACAGGAAACACAACCTTTTGTTTTGCTGTGGTTGATGTTAAACATGTCTATAACGGTTAACGTTTAAACTATTGCGATGAAGCTGGACAGTCTCTTTGGCCATTACCGATATCTGTCCTTCTATCATATCCCTCTTGTTGACCACTATTATTTACACTATAAAGCATGGAATGTTTTTCTCATGTACCACCATTTGGTGTTTATTCGAGAATAAATTGAATACATTGAATTGATATTTTGAAGAGGTTAATTGAGTTGTATTACTGTGGCGCATGTCTATCTACTATTGTTACGTACATCCTACGAGAAGACCCTTCCCAGCTCCAGAGGTCTTCTGATATCGAAATAGGTCATGGTTAGGAATATAGTTATGAACTGATTATTACAAAACTTCTAATACTTCCCAAAACATGTCAGAAACGAGGACTGCAGCAACCGCATTGTCTAGGATGTAGCCAATAACTACGGTAAGCATTTCGTGACGACGAATCGGAAAATTGTTACATTCTAATTTAGACAATTGGTTCTAATTACCACTGAAATAGGTCTATATTGTAGTTCATGGGTCAACTATCTATCTCCATCCTATTTAGTTTACTAGTATTTCAAGAATGGCAACATAATGAAATAATTTCCGCAATTCGAAATGTTCTATCATATTAAACACCGTACCAAATTGTACCAAATGTTATGCCAAACTATTTTTGTTTTCAATTATTATTTTCTTTACTATAGCACACGAAATACTAATTAACAATTCTTAGCAAAAATATCCTGAAATATCATAATTATGTGCACATGTTCTTCACATATTATTTACAATTTGTATGTTTGTATACCTATTTGACAATGTGTAATCTATTTAATTCTATATATTGCATTTATAGGGAGCGTGTTTCGCTTTCTGCATTTCTATGCCATTTTCGCTCAATAACTATGTTTAAACTAATCGCATGCCCTAGTATTCTACTTTTAAAATGATAGACTTTTGAAAGAATAGTAATATTATACCTCTATTAACTATTGAAGATATCCATGGTAAAAGAGCGTCTTTGCCCGGCAAAGGCAGCTTCCGTGTTTATTAAGAATGTAAACCACGTTTCCGCTATGGCTGGGTATCCCTGGACGTTCTATCCAATCCTGGTCACTTCAACAAGCAGGTGGCACTTCCGTCAAAGATTCATACATTCTCGCCTATAGGTATTCCAATGAAACAATACGCTCAGACGCTGTCTACCAATTCCTACGGGCACACGCACACCATGAGAACATTTTCCTTCCACGATTTACTTTCATTTGGTTCCATGCAACTTGCAGACTAAACTTCGTCTGGTTGCTAAGAAGGGTTGACAATTATCCGATCTCTCTTGTTGGCAATATCCGATCTATTCGTATTGACAATAACCGCTCACTTGATCAGAGAGAAACACCAACAGCAAATATTGACGTGACGGTTAAAAAATATTACTTTATGAAATGAGAAGGGTACAAGAGCCTTTACTTACTAAATAAGCACTCAATACCTTTTTGAATGACGGTCGGGCTTAACTGGAGTGGGTTTGGGTGCTTGGAGATTTGGACTGTTAACCCACGAGTGACTGCTATTGTATTGGGATAATATCGCCAGGGCACAGTTCAATTGAACTGGGACGGAGAACTCGCCCTAGATTTCCACCAGTGTCTGGCTATGGATAGGTGCGAGTAAATTAACAGCGGAACTTTTGGATCTTTGAGCTTTATCATTATTGTTCTTGTGTTGAACACTATGGTAGCTAGCTTCTTCCGTGGAGTGGACTGAAGGTGGCATGACGCAACAATCAAACAGTCTGAGTTCCGTCAGCAGTGCCAATGCTTGTTATTCGTGTGGTTTTTTTCTCCGCCTAAAGTAATTACTAATATATATAATTGTGAGAAAAATGTGATTCCCTTTCATTTCAACTGTTTACAGGAGCTAGTTTATGTTGTTTTTTAAATACCAGTAGGTTACATACACCTGTGGGCGCACTAAAAATGTATAGTGAATTATTAATTAATTAAATAATTAATAATACGATATTAATGACATACTACTACTACTACTACTACTACTACTACTACTACTACTACTACTACTACTACTACTACGACTACTACTAATTATTATTATTAAAATTTGTATCATCATCATTATCATCATCATCATCATCATCATCACCACCCTCATTATCGCTCATGATGCCAATAGTAACCTTCCCCATACTATACTGGTTTCAACAGGAAGTACAATCGGTGACGTACCCTCATGCTCACTAAGTCTTGTAATCATCTGTCCAAAATACTAAATCTACCGACGGCATAGACCTACCGACTTCACTAATTTACAATTACGCGATATAACCGCTGAATATTTTCTTGCCATTTGCAATAATTGGAACCCCCCATCCAATTACAACTTCGTGTTTGCCCGAAGGATGACAGTTTCCTTGTAACAAGTGCAGCTTAGCCACAAGCTTACAGTTACATACACGCCGCACTCAATTAATACACGCCGGACTCAATTAATAACGATTATAAACAGAATCCCGCCTAAACTTCATATGAAAACCTGCTCACAAACATACCCCCAATCATATTGTTACCGAAGGGGCAAAGTCTTAAGATTTGCTACGGGAGCTAACCACATTATAACATCCGCTCAGATTGCTTCTAAGATCGCCCAAGGCCGTTCTGATTGCGATTAACGACTCGTTATTGTACGTTGTATTAGAGCGTTATGAAAGGCATTCACTAATTCGGCGAATGTGTATAGCATGGATACCTGTTGACACGTATATATGTATCATGATAGAACGGAGTTCCAGCGAGAACAGAACAATTGGCAGAGTGAAGTTGATTACTTTAGGCCTGTTTTAATATAAGAGAAAGTTCAACACGAGGCCAATGCATTGACTCATTACGTTGTCGTACGAACGTACGCAAACACGAGCAAACTAATAGTGCATAAGTATATATATATATATTACTTTCTGATTAATCCCAATTCTAGAATTGTCTTAAACGCCAATTCGTAATTTGAGTTAAACGGACAATACTATAACGAGCGTCGATCAGATCGCCTATTTCCTTAAATAAGCAGCGATCTAAAATAGTCGTAATAAAGTGATATGATTCGGAGACGAAAATACACCTACAATTCTATTCCGAGTACGCAGAATGATGAAATAAACACAAAACACAAATTACTTTCATTATATTCTCGACCATTTATATCCATACAAAGAAACTATTAGCGGCAAGAACCAACTACGAAATCATGGACCAAAAATAGCTGTCATATCCGTGGAAATGAAATACTAGTAATATCGGCTGGAATTATTTATAGAATTTCGCGGCTGGAGTAGTGGACGCCGCTTATATATATCCCGTCACAGTAAACGGTCACAATGAACACGCTTGCTTAAGTAATTTCATTGATCCTAAAAACAGAATGCGTAAGTAATATATCCTTTAACCGTATTGCATGCAACCTACGTTGTACTATTAAGTAATTAGACTTTATAGTAGATGTTGGTTAGAGCAGCATGTATTGAAAATGTAGTCCAGGCCCCGATTTTCGAAACAAACTTTGCTGAGCTGAGATTTCTCCCATTGACTCAGTGCTGCAACTTGAGTAAACGCTTGGCTGGGTTTGAGGTTTTATTCAAGTTACAGCAGTCAATTGGAGAAAACTCAGCTCAGCAAATTCTCAAACTCAAGTTTGCTTCGAGAAATCGGGCCTAGATGAATGATCAAGAAACAGACTTTTAGCTCTTGGACATATTCGTGAAAAGTAAGCTCATAGTGAACTCATACATTGGCTTAATAATGGTTTATTTCGTGATTATAGTTGCAGACACTCTGTAAAAACCGTAGGTTCCAGATGAGGTTTACACTATGTGCAGTCATACACGACATGATGAAAGTGGGATATTCTAGATCTTGCGATCTTGGAACCAATGTTTTCCGATATTTCGCTAACATTGGTAAAGCCGATACTCGCAAATCAACTAATGTTAAAAGCCCTGTTGGACAATGGTTTAACTTAACACATTGGTATATCGATATTCTTCAAGCACTTGTGGTGAAGTCTAGCGTTTACAGAGGATCTCCCCATTTGACTCAGGGATTCTTGAGAACATGTCTGACCTTCCAGATTGTCCGTGTGTCAAATACTCGTGGTATCGACGAAAACCGATTAATTCCAATGAGAGCGTCATTGATACAACTACAACGCCCTGTTGAGTACTACTTTAGCTTGTCAAACTCTTATAACGGTATTATTTAAGCACTCGAGCGCAGCCTATCGGAAGCAATAGGCTGCTCCAATTCACTGCGGCAGTTCTTGAGAACATTTTTGATTGTCCTGATTTCCCCGTCTGTCAAATACTCATTTGATCCTAAATTGGAATGGCAACACAGTCTGTCAGAATCTTGACCGTTTTCAAACACAATAAAACGGCGGACTTTGAAACCCAGAACTGGAAGGCTTTCTTTCTGCCGTTCTCGTGACCTTTAGCGGAAACAGTTGTCACTAAGGGCAGGAAACTGAGGGACTCCCATTTCCCATTCTGGTCGACAACTAGAAATGAGACTGTACTAGGTATTGTTGCCGTTGTCACATTTGTAGCAACTGGCATACGGCATCAGACCATCGCGGAATAGGAATTGTTTTCAAACTAACTCTCTCTCTCTCTCTCTCTATCTCTCTCTCTCTCTACGTCAGTAGTAACATTTCACCAAGAGACGCAGAATATCATAAACCCGATACAAATTTTACTCCACCGTTGTTTGATTAGGAACTAGTAAACGGTATCATTGTTAAACACTAACTAACGTAATAAATTCTGACATATCTTGTTGCTACCTACATAATGTACGATTGTCCTCAGGCCTTCGAAATCTCCGTGATTTCCGAATATCTGACATCCGAACCTCATAGACATCCGAATATCATATTTCCGTGGAAGATGGTTGTAGTAGGGTCACATTTGGTCAACATACATGGGTAGGGGGTAGCATTACGATATACTAAAGTATATACTAAATTACGTAAAGTATACATGAATACAATACGAACTCACCTCATAGGCATTCTTGATGTTGACGGTGTCCTTAGTTAGAGCAACATGCCCGGCGATCCCTTTCCCAAAGGGCACCTTGATCTCGTTCTCTTCCGTATGGAAGGACTCCTCCAGAGTCGAGGTGGTCGTCACGTCGAACAGCTTGGAAGCCAGGATGCGGCACTCCTTGGATCCGCGCACGAGGAACAAGCTTCCGCGGTCGCTGTTGGTGAGGATGCTGACGTTCTGGAGGATCTTGTGGCACAGGACGTTGACGTCCAACTCGCTGGCAATGTCTCTGATCAGCTCCATGAAGATGTCCTCCTCGGACATGTGCTGCAGAGACGTCCGGTTCATCTTCACCGACGTCTTCCTGGCTTTGGAGCCTTCCAGGTATTTTTTGAAGATGTTCCCGGTGATGGAGTTGGAGGCGACCTGGCTGAAGTTCGTCATGGTGGGTCTCACAGAGTCGTTGCTGGCAGCCGCCTCCTCCGCGAGTTTGTTAGCCACGGCTTGAAGCTGGTCTGTGGTGCCATTCTCCGACAACCACTGCGTCAGGAACGCTGGATTGGTCTGCAGGAACGTCCCTACGTTGTCCTCGCTTAACTCAGTCATTATGAAACAAGTCTTGGGTTATGTCACGACAGTCAGATGACGTTGGTATCAGTTGATGCAACACGGGACAACAGAACTACCTTGACAGGCTTCCCAGGAGGTTTTCATTGCACGATGTCACCATGTTGCGGTACCATCCATGCAGGTCTTCATGTCTGAAAGAGAAGATATAAATTTAGCGTTTATATTATAATACAATCTAACACGAATTTGCATTATGTACTTTGTTCTTGGGTAACTGTGGACGTGAAAGGGAGGCAAGTACGGATGGCATGGAATCAGTGGTGATGGTTGTCATTGGTCAGATCCGGGACTAACCACTAGCCAGTGCCTGACTACAATAAGTCTTGGTATTATGCTAAGAGAAACATGGGTTATGCCATGGC
>JAUTBV010151151.1:0-10636 GCA_032361325.1 Lepetodrilus fucensis | reverse complement strand
GCAGTACATATGCATGCAAGTCATGATATTAGTGAAAGATTCTAGAAAGTGACTTTAAACCCCAAACCAACCAACAATTTCTGGGAGTACCCGTATCGAAATATTTAAAAATACTCCTTGAATAAAAATCGGGGAATAACATACTCCCAGGTCGCAAATTTTATCTGGAGCTCTGGGATATTGTAAGTTGGCTGGATGGCAACACAGAAATGGATGAGGATAGTTGGTACAGCCGCACTACACATGCTGTCGGATTGACCTTTGACATTATCCAAGCCTTAAATCACAGGCTCACTTTCGCAAGTCTCTGGTGTAGATTGGTAACTCATACCATCACTTTGCAGCCTCCCAACATTGAGTTTGTCGGTGTACAGATATTACGGTCAAAGGTCGTCCATACGGCAGTGTGAATGTGATTGTGTTAGATCATTCTTGAGCATATGTCAGTAATATTTGGAGCTATACTTTCGATCTAATCTTAATTTGATTGATGGCAAAGAGTATTGACCTCAAATTGCATTACTTGATTGCCAAGCATAACTATTTATATAGCTGTTTACAACATTAATTATGTGCTACTTTGGAGAGAGCTGTTATATTTAGAAATCTTTTAACCTAAAAGTAATGGTCAACTGTAGCATAGCCCCACCATTGCATTTTTCCCATTAGTTGCCCTTGTTGTCTTGTAGGTGACAGAAATCCGTTTGAAGTACTTTGACACAGTTCCAGTTGCTGTTAGTATGTGTGTTCTCAAGTCGGGATTCTTGTTCCTCGCATCAGAATTTGGAAATCAGTGAGTATATACATGTAGTTGTACATGTGTGGCTAGGTTGAGATCGACGTTGAGTGGCTAATGTGAGATTGACATTGGAGTGGCTGATGTGAGATTGACATTGGAGTGGCTAATGTGAGATTGACATTGGAGTGGCTAATGTGAGATTGACATTGGAGTGGGTGGAGTGAGATTGACATTGTTTAAGTGAATGCGGTAAGTTATAAACTAATACTGTTGGCAGCCACCTGTATTAGACTAATACAGCTATATTGTTGGCAGCCACCTGTACCATACTAATACAGCTATATGTTGGCAGCCACCTGTACCAGACTAATACAGCTATATGTTGGCAGCCACCTGTACCAGACTAATACAGCTATATGTTGGCAGCCACCTGTACCAGATCGCCCACCTGGGTGATGACGATGGAGAGCCGTATTTCAGCAGTGCTATGCCGCTTGAAGAAGGAGAGACGTTCCTCTTTCCTCCACGCATGTTGAAGAATCTCGTCCTGGTGGATGAAATAGACAGCTTATCCCCTATTATGACTTGTCAGGTGTGTTGTCAATCTCTAAAAATAGGGCTTCACAGTAACTAATTTTCTATTTTTATTATCAACTTTAATTTTATATATATATTTTAAAGGTCAAATGATTTAAGTATAAAATGTAATTGCTTCATAGTGCAACTGCAATAATGTGTTTCTTCATGTAACCATGATCCACTGGATGTGTTCCTTCGTGTCATGACCATGATCCACTGGATGTGTTCCTTCGTGTCATGACCATGATCAACTGGATGTGTTCCTTCGTGTCATGACCATGGTTAACTGCTAATCTTTGTGTAATGTTGCCGCAGATTGCTGATCTTGCCAATGAGGACACGCCCCAGTTGTATACGCTGTGCGGGCGGGGACCGAGGTCCACCCTCAGGGTACTCCGACATGGGCTCGAGGTCAGTATTAGTTAGATTGTATTCACTGCTCAAGGTAGATAATTGTGATAATTTCTGACTTGTTTGTCTGTGTATGCAGGCTTCGGCAGATAATTGTGATGTTTGTCTGTGTGTGCTGGCTTCGGCAGATAATTGTGATGTTTGTCTGTGTATGCAGGCTTCGGCAGATAATTGTGATGTTTGTCTGTGTATGCTGGCTTCGGCAGATAATTGTGATGTTTGTCTGTGTGTGCTGGCTTCGGCAGATAATTGTGATGTTTGTCTGTGTGCAGGCTTCGGCAGATAATTGTGATGTTTGTCTGTGTGTATGCTTGGCTTCGGCAGATAATTGTGATGTTTGTCTGTGTGTGCAGGCTTCGGCAGATAATTGTGATGTTTGTCTGTTTGTGCCGGTGTTGTGAAATATTTCTGACATGTTTGTGTCTATGTTTGTGCAGGTATCAGAGATGGCTGTATCAGAGTTGCCTGGCAACCCAAATGCTGTATGGACTGTGAAGAAAAGAATTGATGGTAACCATGGTTACTTCATGACTCCTACAGCAATGAACTAACCACATTGCTTGGTGTGCCTGACCCTTTGACCCTGTTGACCTGAGAAACGTATTTGATTTGCCCACTATTTGGAATATAAGCTATCACAGCCGGTTGCTTGCCGGTTTCTCTTAAGCAGAAAAGCGGGCTCACTCAGAACGTGTAAATTTGGCAAATCGAGCTTTTTGGGGTCAATGGGTTCAAAGGGCTCGCCAGCTGATATTAAAATGAACACAGCTTTTGATACTGGCGTGGCAAGAGTAGAGATTTACGTAGGTCATCCACACTGCTTGCAAATGTTATCTATAAGGGAAATTTAGAAATTTGAGGGTATTTTCTGTGGTTTCATTTTACTGTTATCTTAAAGATGCTTATGCTGTAAATCTCTACTCTCTACTCCATGCTAGTTGCAAATGGGTGCAAGATTCCCACAGCGACGTTAACCTCTATATTCACTCACTCTTCTCCATGCAGGTTAATGTGTGGCAGATAGTTGCACAAGTATATCCAAGTGTCTAAACCTTTTCAAGGAAACTGACAACAGTATTTGCAAACAATTGCAATGCACTGTTGGTTTGTCGCTACCACAGGACTATGCTATGATGATAATAATAATTTACATATTTATGACGCACCTATTCCATGTCGTACACATGCTCATGGTGATACATTATAGGTAGGACAGTATTTCTCCTGCCAATAATTGACAAGCTGTGATGTGAGTGAAACAATCTTGAAGGCAGCTGAGCTGTAGCTTCTTGCGCTTCACCTGCAAGTTATGGACATTATTCTGAAATCAGCGTGAATTTAGTACTGGTGCATGAAATGATGGGCCACTTTTAGATTCCCAAACACTTACTGACAAAAGCAGACTGGTGGTATGGTTACTATCCAACCCCAGTTCTCTGCTTTTTATTTCAGGGGCGGATAACTCTGAGAGAACATCCTGTCTGAGGTTGGTAGTCGACGTGATCAACAGCCTCAAATCAGATGTCACCGTTATTGAAAAACATAGACAATCAAGCAAAATGAGACCAGAGCCTTGTTGAATTTATTATAGATTTACAAATATCTTCAGGCGTGGCATGCAATATTTATAGAAACTTGGCATTAGACAATTTAAATCAATATAATTCAGAATATTTTACTTGGTCTATACAAAGCAGCATTTTGTTTTCCATACTTGCATTTCTATCTTCAAATATCAAGTCTACTTCTAAAATTAAAGCAATTATTTCTATGGTAAGTATTGATGCTCTGTTTTCATTATTGTCCAATTCAAGATCTAGATGACGGTCTTGAATGGCCACATTACGGTCTGAGATATCCAGACCATTGTCCCCTCGGTCTTCAGTGACCAGGTTATGGATTGTGTATTTGCAGATGAATACGATGCCTACATTATTGTGTCGTTCGTGAACGCTACTCTGGTGTTGTCCATTGGCGAGACCGTGGAGGAAGTGACAGATTCTGGCTTCCTGGGAACTACACCTACCATCTCCTGTTCTCAGCTGGGAGACGATGCACTCGTTCAGGTAGGTCAGACATTGTACCATCTCCTGTTCTCAGCTGGGAGACGATGCACTCGTTCAGGTAGCTGTCTTTTCTGTTTCGATACAATGGCAAAGAAACCTTGCATTCGCTTTTCAGAAATAATAAGATACCATGCAGCAACAATGTTCTAACAGTGGTAACTCCCAACTCGTTTCCGTTTAAACACACTGTACCATTTCATATTTTGTGCTTTCGCCCTCTGGCCCCGATTCCTCAAAGTTGAGATTTAAGATTTTGTTCAGCTGAAATCTTTCTCATTTTCTCGGAGCTGCAATTCTAGTAAAGGCTGAGCTGTATTTGAGTTTTTACTTAAAGTTACAGCACTGAAATCGAGGCCTAGCAAGTATAGTTCCATATAAGGTATGTCTGTGACCTGCAAATAGAAGATACATTTGTCCCTTGTGGATATATCGGCAATGTTGATTGGCATTGCCAGTACTTTAGTTGTGTGTATATTGCCAGCCCTTGTATGTTAATTAGCATTGTCTAGGTTTTCCTAACCACCCACATTCTGTAGGTTTATCCATTGCATTTACTTTCTGTTCAGGAAACACTGTTGTATGATCTACTCGTCGCACTGTGATGTGATGTGACCTACTTGTCTGCTGTTTCAGATATACCCTGATGGTATTCGTCACATCCGCGCAGACAAACGTGTTAATGAATGGAAGACACCAGGCAAGAAGAATATCGTTAAATGTGCCGTGAACCAGCGACAGGTCGTCATTGCATTGACTGGAGGCGAATTGGTCTATTTTGAAATGGACCCGGTAATAATTTGACTGCACTATACACATTGCTGCACCAATTGTGCTGTTCTGCGAGACCAACTTTTATATGAAGGTCCTGTTACTATAGGGCTGCTCGGTATGTCCTAGCGGCTAGGAATGGCGTACACCACTTGCGTCAATTCCTGCAGCTAGACTATTTTATTTGCAAACTAGTCGACTTATTTCTAGCCGGTGTCTGGTGACCGGCGGCACATTTCGCCTGGAGGGAAGTCTGCCAAGTTTTTTGTTTTGCACTTTCGCCGCCACGTAACCATACTCTCGAACCAGAAAAGTGGCTAGCCGGCTCAAGGCAAAAGAAACCCAATTAACGATTGCGATATTCTGTGAATTTAGACTGGCACTATTCCACTTTCAGTTCAGACTGGGCACGGCCGTTAACAAACTCAATAAAAACTGCCTGTGGGGCTTTATGAAGACTTATTAATTTTGATTTATGGTTCGCTAATATTTGGTTTGGGAAGGAGTATTGGGAAAGCGTCAAATGCAGGATTCCTACCTCAAATTAAACGCTGTGGTGCAATGATAGGAATGTTCTGCAAGACCCCAACTTTTATATGAAGGTACCATTGTTCCACATATTTTGTTTTCTTCCATGTTTTCTTACCTGTATGGTTTTCTTGCCTATGTTTTCTTCTTGGGGCGGTACGTAACGCAGTGGTAGAACGTTGGACTTCGGAGCCAAATGTTCCAGGTTCAAATCCCGTCCCTGGAGCCCGGTAGCAATGCAGTTATCATCCTTGGTTTTGTCAGTACCAGCCGGTGCTTGCAGGTTTACTACAACATTCAGTGCTACCAGCCGGTGCTTGCAGGTTTACTACAACATTCAGTGCTACGAATGTTGCGGGTTTTCTCGTGCACTAAAATTGACAGGTCGTGATATTAGCGAAAAATTCTAGAAAGAGACTTTAAACCCCAATTTTTTTTAATAACATTTAAAAAAAGTCTTAACCTGTGTTTTCTTACCTGTGTTTTGCTTGCCTCCACAGACCGGCCAGTTGAACGAGTACACAGAGAGAAAGGAGATGTCGTCGGACGTCGTGTGTATGGCATTGGGTCGCGTCCCAGAAGGAGAACAGAGATGTCGGTTTCTGGCAGTTGGCTTGGCAGACAATACTGTCAGAATTATTTCCCTTGATCCATCTGTGAGTTCTTACAATATACATTTTATGTGGGGACTAACATAGTTTTGGTGAAAAGAAATCGTTGAAACCAAATTGTGTGCAAACTACTGTATGTAAAGTGCAATCCAGTTAGTGTGTAATGTCCAAAATTCTGCACTGGTCTGCTCTGTTCTCTGCAAGCTGCTCTATTGTGTGGAAATGATGTCCTTCATCCGTGTTTCACCTGAAATCCTGTGATTTTACTCTGAAGCTGATCCACACAATGTCGACTGAGACATGAACCTACATGTTTTCTCAGGTACACAGCAATAGGACAAGTTAACACTATGCCATCTAGTGTACACTGTGGAATAGGACAAGTTAACACTATATGCCATCTAGTGTACACTGTAGAATAGGACAAGTTAACACTATATGCTATATCATGTACACTTTGACATTGAATAGGAAAAGTACTCTATGTAGGGCTAAGTCAACTTGTCAAGTAAGTCGACTAGTCATCTTTGTAGATTATATTATTAAGCTTACCACTTCCAAATTTCAGTTTCACATGGCGTATCAGTGTCCTATTAGTCAATATGTTGATGAAGACGTGATGAAACGAATATTGGACGCTGAATTTTTACATTTGTATGATTTAACATGAATCTAATATTGAGTTCAAAATTCAGCAAACGTCTTATAAATTCTACCTGTCGTCGAAAATGGGTGAAAGATTCCTGCAGCGACTGCATATTCATTCACTCACTCACTGTTTGATCTGGGACACCTCGAACACGGTTTGGGTTACCTCACACACGGTCTGGGATACCTCACACAGTGTGTGGTCAGACGCCTCACTGTGGTCGCGCCATACCAGAAGACGATAAAATGTGCTACTTGTTGTTTCCCTGCTTGTCGCTCAGCATTAAAGGGGGTAAAGCAAGGACTGGCCAACTCGGGAGTCAGTATACTGTGTCTGAGTGGGGTATCATTGTACTATGTGCGACAAGATATTCTATGAACTAGCACTATAATAACTGGTGGAAATCCAGACTAGTCAAGCAGTACATATGCATGCAAGTCATGATATTAGTGAAAGATTCTAGAAAGTGACTTTAAAACCCCAAACCAACCAACCAACATCAGTAAATAACAACTTTTGGGTGGATACATAAAGCGTAATTAGTCTCAGATAGAAATTTGTTTGTCCATTATACAGGTCAATCAACTGTGATATTATGTCTTTTAGACAATTCTGTATTTAGAATTGTTGCATTAAATATTTAATATTTCTAACTACTTACCCTTGAATCATTCAAGGCTTCACTAAGCTTCATAAATACTCTGAAAAGTATGAGAAGGCAAATAGAAAACAAACAACATGTCAAATATATATCCTGATATGTGTAAAGTAGAACTATGAAGGAAATGCACAACTTGACATTGTAAAAATAATTTCATATTCTTACTAAAGGTTTTCAAATTTTGCACATCTTTATTACAACAACATTATAATTGTACATGAACAAATTAATATTATTTTAATTTGTTCAATGTAATATCACATTTTAATATTCTTACATTTAACTCTCTGCATGCTGGGGGCAACCAGGGATGCCCCAAACAGCAGTGCCTGTGCCTAATCTAGCAGGCAGAAAAAATCTTTAAATTATGCTCATCTCAGTCGTTGATAACAAGCAATTGGCCCAGGAAATTATTGTAAAATAATGCTCACCTCTGAATTCTTACAGTGGCATCATCCTTGTTTGGACTAGTCCAAGTGAGAGCTGTTGCTAGGTGAGCATAGCTACTTGAAACCCCTAGTAACATGTAAACAATTAAATTTAATTAAATTAATTAAATTAATTAAATTAATTAAATAAATTAATTAAATTAATTAAATTAATTAAATTAATTAAATTAATTAAATTAATTAAATTAATTAAATTAATTAAAACTGTAAAAATTTAAAACTTTTCTGAAGAATTATGAATTGTAGATACAGTAGAAAGAAAATCTATAGATTTATGAATTTATCTGAGGATCAAATTTAGAAATATATTTTAGAAATATGTATTGGCAGAAAATTGTCAGCCTTTGGAATCCAAAGTTCTAGGTTCAAACCAACCCCCAGTAACCAAGAATTAAAGTGGCAAGATCATATTTGGACAACATTAATTACATCATTTATTTTTTACATATAATGGTTAACTAGTGAAAATATATAATTAAATATGGAAAAAATATCTACAAAGATGACCTCGCCACTAACATCAACTTTCAAACAAGGAAAATAGGTTTGTAAACTTACTGTACTGGGCACAAACCATCTTGTTAAAATTCTGGAAACAATATGATAAGAGTACAAGACCACAATGCTATAAATTTGGAATAAACCACCAACATAATTCGTTCCAATGTCACAAATATTACTATGTACATGTATATAGCTACGTCATGTATACAGATTGTTAATGATATTGCTGTAATATTGAAATCTTATTAAAATCAAATCTGAAACTGACGCACATATATTTGGACATCCATGAATGTCAGTTTCGCGAAAGAATATCATTATGTTAAAAGAGCAAAACAAGATTTTATTTTAATTAGATTATTGGTAATATTGTTTCAATATTTAAAACATAAAAGAAAGGTACATCAGTAATCCTCAGTATTAATCTTTATGGACTAAATTAAACAAGTTATAATGTACTTACAGTAGATGACTCTTTCATCGCCTGAGACCATTTAGTCGCCCACTCTCGTTTGGCATGGAAGTATTCATCAATATCCTGAAAGTAATTACTCTCAGATACATACATCGAAGATGATATCCGGTATATCATTAACATGAAGATGTATCCTGCTGAATTAAGTAAATTCACTGCAGGATATATAATCAATCTCATACTATCACATGGCAAGAACTAACTTTGAATAGGTTCATATATTTCTATTAGAAATTATCAGTAACATTTTATTTATTTTAAAAATTAATATGAAAAATATTATTGAAGCATATTTCTGTTATCATATATTTCCTTTAGAAGTAATTAATAAAAAAAAAAGTTTTATAATTATTAAAAAAAAATTAAAACATTTCTTTTAGCAGCAATATATTTATACATTTTCTTTATATAATTTTAACAGAAAATAATTTTTTTAAAGTAATTTAAGATTATGCTGTAATCAGAGTTGCTAATAATAATTTGTTGACTATTTGCTGGATAACTTGAAAACTAAATTATTAAGATAAGGTAAATTGGATAAAAATAATGTGATCCCTTTTTGCCAAGTATACTTTTGCACTCACCCTATGCGACCCTTTTCTTGCACCATCAACGGCTGATGATAACTTTCCTAACAAACCTTTCTTCACTTTAGCACGCACAGCAGCCTGCAACATGACAAACAAGGGTTACAAATTAATTTTGATTAGTCGTCGTGTAAAAATGTGATGCTTGTGAGTGGAATAAATGACAACAGAAATGTCCTGGATTAAAGCGCCACATGGCAAAGTTTGATGACCATTTCAATGGGGGGAGGTACTTCATGATAAGCCATCAAGAAAATAGTATCAATAATAAAATGGGGGAGGTATTTTATGATAAGTCATCAAGAATATAGTATTAATAATAAAACTCACTTCCTTTTCCGTAAGAAATTTCTCTAAATGGCTATCATGTCCAAATACTTCATGTGTGAGCATTAACTGCAAATACCTGAAATGCAAAATCATAAATAATAGCAGTACAGACGATGATTATTTACAAATATATTCCAATTTAGACAAGAATATCTTCAAATAATAAATACCTATTACCATGATTATTGACTCTTTTTTTTAAATTGTCATTTGAGGTTTAGAATCACACTCAAGATTATTCCACTAGCATAGCTTTGTTTAGTTTAGGGCAGGAGTAAACCTGCAACATCCGTAGCGCTGAATGTTGCAGTAAACCTGCAAACACCAGCTGGTACTGTCGGACCAAGGGTGATAACTGAATATACTATGGTACACACTGCACATCCCATCAGAAGGTAACTTTCATGAATATTGATGCTGGGCTCCCAGGCCATTTGGCACCAATGTCCAACAATCTACCATTGTGCCATCACCCCCTTTTGTTTTCTTCTCCAATTTTATTTTTATGAAATAAGACCAAATGCCAATTAAAAAAACCCACTGATCAATATACCAATAGGTTGCAAGTGAGTCATGTCTAATTTTAGAATTTCAAAGAATATCACATAAAACTAGGACTTCCGGTGATAGGCAAACAGAAGTCTAGGTCTTAAGTTGACTAATACTTCAGAGAAAATCTTAATACAATGTTACAAAGGATTGTATCCTTAAATTTCTGTTTGATTCAGAGATGAATTATGTTGTTCAGCATGGTTCACGGGTAGCGAGTGAGTGAATATGGAATTTAACGTTGCTGTGGGAATCTTTCACCCATTTGCGACAAGGGTAATAAATCGGGATGCAACGTAAGGTACGTAAAAAAGAAAACAGCCATGCACATTTCACCTACACACTTATCACCAAAATCAGTAAACTGGGTACGTCTAAAAATAGAATTAGCTCCACTTGCAGCTCCTATAATTTTACAGATCGGCACATCACTACTGAGTAGTAGGATTATAATATTAGTACATGTACTATATAGTATTATTCAACATACATGGTGGATTTCTACCGTGTATTAACGATAACATAATCAACAGTGTTGATTATGCACAATTCGATGACTGTGACGTCGTCGCCAGACAATGACATAACGTCATGACTTGACGTCATAGGCGGACGAATGCTCATCAGCGGACTGTGGCAGTCTCTCTAAATCGGTCGTTTTTCGGTAGTTTATCATGATTTATTCCAATAAAATGATTATGTTGAATAATTAGAATAACCCACTCGATAC
>JAUTBV010151140.1:0-10636 GCA_032361325.1 Lepetodrilus fucensis | reverse complement strand
ACTTTGAAGTCAATATGATTATGTTTTAAATGAATGATAATGAACGATCATTTTTTAAATGAATGCTCCGGTTTTCGGTCCGGTTTTCGATCGTAAGTCTGATCAATCGGGAACAAGTTTGGGTCTTCGTCTGATATAAGCCCAGTACCCTATTACCGACAATTGAATTAGTTGGGCCCCCTGGGCCTATGACCCACGATATACGGTAATAATATTGGGCATTATTTATAATACTAATAATATTGGGCATTATTTATAATACTAATAATAAAGGGCAAAGTTCCGGCTAGGCTGCTCACATGCGCTTAATATTAACCTGTCTAGGGAGCAGTTAATACTGAATACACACTTTTGTAAAAGTGATTGTTTTACGTCACAGTCAGAATCTTTTACCTATGAGTAGGGATTTGTAGAAAACTATAGTACAATACTTGATACCCATGATCTCAAGTAGGGATTTGTAGAAAACTATAGTGCAATACTTGATACCCATGAGTAGGGATTTGTAGAAAACTATAGTGCAATACTTGATACCCATGAGTAGGGATTTGTAGAAAACTATAGATATTGCAATACTTGATACCCACGAGTAGGGATTTGTAGAAAACTATAGTGCAATACTTGATACCCACGAGTAGGGATTTGTAGAAAACTAAAGTGCAATACTTGATACCCACGAGTAGGGATTTGTAGAAAACTATAGTGCAATACTTGATAGAGAAAACATACCACTGAGGCTCAAGACATTGAAACTTTCGTGTGGACCCAGAATAATCAGATCTGGACCTAAAATAACCCTGTCTGTTTTCTTCATGTAGTTGTAAACCTGAGAAATGAGAAAAAAATGATTAAATGCCATTCATGAATCATTATTTGAAGCTCTAAATCATTGAATACATTGGCTGTAAAATATAGTATCCAATTGTTTAATTAACCCTCGCCATGCTGAAGGCAACCATAGATGCCATATAGATGCCACAAAGAGCAGTGCTTGTGCATAATCCAGCAGGGAGAGGGTTAAATATCAATTTCGGAGAGAACTTTTAATTTGAAAACTACATGCGTCAGCTTGCATACTATATGCCATACATTGTACCTTCAATATAACACTAACTTTGTGGTCTATGATAATCCCCTGCATAATACTTTATAGAATCTAGCCATTGTTTTTCATAATATTCAAAATGGTGAAAAAATATAACCTGCAAAAACAAAAGAGATCGCTTTGCTGAAAGTTAAAAAATAGTTTATTGTCAAATTAAAGTATTAAAACATACAGAAATACATCTTTAATTATTGTCGTAAATTAATTCTTACCTGTACGGCAGTGTTGCCGGGGCAATGATAGGTCACAACTCGAGTTTTATCCCTGCCCTGAAAAACAAAACAAAAATGTATTATTATTGTTATTATTATTATTACTACGTGAAGTGTGATGGAATTGGTCTTGTATTATTCACCTGTAGGATGGCTGGGTTAATGGACTGCTCATAATACGCCATCTTTCTGATTTCACCACTACCCATTCCTCCGCCATTCCTGAAAGAGAAATAAATCAAATTGAAAATTAAAAACTAAAAATACATTGTATTTTAAAATTAAATTTGATATTACTTCCCAATTCTTGGAAAAGCTGTAGAAAGATTTCTAAAGGATATCAAATATAGTCATTAATTAAATGCGTATCTCACTTGACACTTATTCTGGTACTTCTAATACAATCTTAACATTTGACTAATAATGTCATCTTTAAAGGTACAAACCTACCTGAGAATTTCCTCTACTTCTGAGGTCAGTGGTTTCTCCCACAGTTCCTCGTGTGCAGTCAGCATGTATGAACGTTGGCCCATGACACTGCGGATCTAAATACAATTAAAAATTAATAAAATAAAAACAATTATAATATAGTGAGTAATTATTTTACCCTTCATGCATATCCAATGATAATTATCATTTAACCGTTACAAACCTGGAAGAAATTGAACAATTACCTTTCCTGTTTTCTTGTTTTGTACATATATGCCCTCATTTTTACTTAGTGGGAATGTTTCTCTGAAATGAAGAAATTATCTACTGTCAAAATAGTGATGGTTACACAACTGTATAACAATTGTCATTTTAAAGAGAAAGCCAATTACTATAAATATTATTTTATGCTTAATGACAATACAGGTACATCAGCAGACAACAGACATTAATGAATTATTCCATTATATTAGACAAGTTACAGAGATGACCACACGTAATTTAGATGGCGACTTTAATGCATACAATCACAGATAATTGACATACATAGTGGTCAGGTGAAGTTTTACCTGAACATATGCAACAGATAACGAACAGTAAAACCTGAGTAATGCTTGATAATATTTATTTTGTTAAGATATATGTTATTTATGTAGTAAGGGGAAATAATTCAAGCTGGTATGAATGAATCAGACAACCTCTTCTTGACGATGCAGACTTCTATGGGAGGAATGTAGTCAACTGGACCCCGGATCATCCACAGATCTCCAGGTTTTCTTGTGGGTTGTGCTGTAATTTTTTTAATAATCTTTGGTTATCATTGTACGAAAACAAAACAAAAAGGACCATAATTATTAGGCTACTCGTTTATCACTTAGCCGGCTATGATTTCTAGCCGCTTTGTGTGCGCATATCACATACCCTAGCGACCAATTAGCATTTCTAGACTGGGCTAGATTGGGCTGACTGAAAACCATTTGGTACTGAGTAGACTGAGCCAGGTCCGCTGTGTTTTTTTGTTTTTTTTGTTTTGCACTTCGCGGCCACGTGAATCACGTAGCGGTGTGCAAAACAAAACAAAACGTGACATCACCATACACTCAACCCAGACAACAGTTAGCTGGCTAATGCAAAAGAAGTGTAGCTACTAGTAGGAATTTGCATGGCTGATGAGAGATACTACTTCTAGTACAACTGTTTCTAATAACTTTAGATAATAAATTTCTTCGAAGAAAATACATTGTCAAGTTGATTATCTAGATAAAAAATAATAATCAAATCTTATAGTAGTAACAGAATTTTAAAATATAGACTCTCTTCACAGGCCAAGGATGATTTCCTCAGAAAGGTAACTTTCGCGAACATTGAAGCCAGCTTCCAGGACAGGATTTGAACCCAGGGCCTTTAACTCTGATGTCCAATGTTCTACCATTGTTCTTATAACATCCAGGTTCATTTAATTCACAATTGTTTTAGGATAGAACCATTTCTCTTACCTTTGAACATGTCATCTGTGAACGTGTGTGTTGCTTGTAGAACCAGACATTCGTCAGCCGACAGCAAATGTGATTTCTCAACTCCATTCAGTGTTCTCTCACCTGAAATATAACATCCAGTGTAAGAGTTCTGTGTGCATATATGTTGAGGTATACTGAATCTTGCGGACCAACATGACACCATATCACACATGAACACTTGAAATAACTAATAGTATTTCTGTGTATACACATGTAGACTGTATACTAAAGTACTCAGGGGAATCAAAAATATATTTTCTTTTCATATCTTAGCCAGTCATTTCTTTCATGCAATTTCCTCGACTTGGTTGAGCTGATTGATAAGGGGAATCCCCAGTTCTATTCTAAAATTAACTTCTGGCTGTCCTAGCCCTCTGACCCTGTCCTCCCGTGCAGGCATCGGCGGTACGCCAAACTCTTCCTTTTTCTCATCATTCACAGGAGTGGACGTTTTTCAGAAGAGCTGAGTATACTGAGCACAAACAATGATTCTAGTGGTGCAGTAGAGAATTGCTAGCATCACTGTAGCTTAAAGTAGCCTATCTACTATCCTCCGCCAATCAAGTCCACTCTTCCCAAATCCAAAATCAGAACTTAATTTTAGAATAAAATCTGGGTATTCCCCCATATCATTCAGCTAAAAGAAGTTGAGGAAATTGCATAATAGTGAGTGAATTATTGTTTTACGTCACCCCTAGGTGACGACTGCAAAATAGAGATGACTGGCTAAGATATGACAAGAACTATTTGTGAGTATACAGAGAACTTAGTGTAGAGGCCACACACCTGGGTGGAGGAAGAAGGTGCAGTGGCCTTTCTTCAGAATCCGCTGGCCGAGCTGAGGATGGTTGTTTTCGTCAATGGGATCCAGAATGACGCTGTAATGTCCTTTACCAACCACTGTCTTCTCCACGTGCTTTGTTACTTCCTGTATATACGTGTGTCAATATCAAGTCAGTGAGATGGCACAGATACTATAATTAGCCTAATAATTCGAACTACGTGTGGCATAAATACACGGGGCAGAATAAAATCCAGCTAGGAATGGATTCACTAACCATTATACTTCATGTCTCCATGCTTGGTTTGGAAGGAAAAAATAGATTTCACATATTATTATACGAAATATTGTCAGCGATTGAGTTCATCAGCTGATGCCATCTTTACTTGCCAGCATTTGTATTATATATAGATAGCAACATAGTAAACAAGGAATTTTTTAGCTACAGAACTGTAGTTAAGCTGTGCCTGTGCCTTATCCAGCAGGTAAAGGGTTAAAAAGAGCAGTGCCTGTGCCTAATTCAGCAGGGTGAGGAAGAAGCAATCTCTGTTTCAGAGGGCATCTGTGATTACCACCAGGAGGGAGAAGGTTAAAGAACGTGCGAAAGTTTGCATACCACTCCGACTTGAGGATAATATGCGTCAGTCTCTGCACCCGTCAACAGCCATTCCTCACCTGCTACTCTGAAAACCATTGAGAGAAAAAAAAGGAAATCAACAAATGCACTACGCTTCGACTCTTTCGGCATCATCAAATTTTCCTCCATTGATAAAATCCCGGAAACTATGTTTGCGAAGGTTACATTTCTGATGCGATATTGATAGGATGCACTATCTGTAGAGTGGCAATGCAGTTATCATCCTTGGTCTGTCAGTACCAGCTGGTACTCGCAGGTTTACTGCAACATTCAGCACTACAGATGTTGCGGGTTTCCTCCTGCCCTAAACTGATAAGTCGTGATATAAGTGAAAGAATCGTGAAAACTCCAACAAAAAATGTTGGTTTTTTCCCCCGAGAACATGGCCTCTGGACTAGCGGTGTATCTTTAGGATGCACTGGACCAGGTCTTAAGAGGATGAACTAGGATAGTAAAACTACCTGCTGACACCGGACGCATCGTCTAAAGTCTGTGTGGCACAAAGGTGAAGGCCGGTGTCTGTTGTCAAGGTGATTTTGGTTTGTATTCCGAGAAACTATAAATTGAAATTACATTCATTAGCATAGTTGTCTCCCTTTGTTAGTATACCCTCAAGAGACAAATTCTGGCAATTTTATTATTCCATCTGCCTCTAAATAATATAAAGTTTTAAATAATGTACCACTATGAGCACACTTTCAAAGATTTGAGCACATTATTATGATTAATGTCTTAAATTATTATTTTCATATTTTAGTATATGTTCATATGATATTATTAATATACGTAAATGACAATGAACATGAGTTTACCTCTTCAAATGGATTGGGGACATATGCTCCAGGTTCTGACACTAGCCATTCCTCCCCAGTAACTCGCTCTCTGAAAACCCAAACACATTTAATTCATTTTTCACTGTAGTGGTCCCCAGTTTGTACGTCTACCTCACAAAAATATGAACATGATCAATTTGGAAATAAAATGGGAGATTCAACAAAAAAACAAAACAAAGACAAATATTAAAAAGAAAATTAATTTAATTATTTGTTAATGTAATATATAATTACATAGTTAATGCCATCAAGCTTTCAGATTATGAAATATTTTTAGTACAATTTCATGCTTGAGCTTAAACTTTATATGGTGACTTGTGAAATCATACTCAAAAGGTTTTGTAATCTCAGGGCTAGGTTAGAAGTTCCCACTTGCCTGGCAGCCCCATCCATGTCTACTAATGCTAAAGTTATCCTACAGGCTAATAGAAATTTCATGTTTTGTTATTAAAATATCATTATTTGGACAAGTACACTTTAAAGTTAAATTCTAACACTGGTGTTGTCTGTATCTATTTGTATGTATTAATTTCAGCGGTCAGCCACAACAGTCAGTTGACATCGCTATAGTCTCACCTCCCAGACTGGTCAACCAAGTCCTGGGTAGCCCTCAGATGGGCAGAATCACCAGACTTGATGACCACCGGGTTCACCATCCCGTCGATTTCCTGAGAAAAAAACCTCCATGTTACAGTCGCTGCACATCTTCAAAAGTAAAGTATTTTTTGTGTGTGTCTATGCACATTCTTTTACATTCAAAGTATTAAAAGTAATTTCTTTTCAGTATTTTCCCTTTGTAGCTTAATTATATATCAGTGTCATGTAATCAAATTTGGATTCCTATATGAAAATCTAGGCTATAGGGTATAATTTGAATTCATATATTAAAAATCTAGAAGTATGACAAAGTAATAGCGGAGCATAGATATTTATGAATTAAAAAAACCAAGTCAATTTCTGGTTTAAATATAAAATCCATAAGTACATGTATATATATAATTATACATGTTATATGTATGACACAAAATAAAAGTAAATGAGTTACGGTGGACTCCCATGGTGTGATTTGTAGCAACAAACTTGTATTATCGATGCATGAGAACAATTGAATACGTCACGGTTGTCTGTAAGAGTCCACCTTTAACAATTCTAATTAACAAAAGCGTGTCCACAGACACAGAATGAACCACAGGATATTTATGCGTCCAAAGTTTCAATTCATGCGCATAGGACAGATGATCATGTGTTCAGAGTGAAACCGTGCATACCACTTCAGCTCTAGGGATGTAGGTCAGTGGGCCATTTTTCTGCCACATGTCACCCGCTTTCCTCTTGACCTTGCCGTCCTTGAAGTCTATGAGCGCCCTCAGTCTGACGGCATGGTTGGCGCGGATCACTGGTAGGGGTCGGATGGCCTTCTTAAATGACTCCTTGCCCTGTGAGTACCCCGGGACCTCCGTCAGACTCTCCCCGGGATACAGCGGGAATGGTTCCTGGAAATATGATGATGATGATGGTTGTCATTATTACCAGGGATCAAAATTAGCTAGATAGCCCGCTAGCCCAGGCCATTTCCCCCAGTAAACGTACTATGGTACTAGTAGTAATTAATTTGTTATTTGTATCACTATTCGGGCTAGTAATTTTTAAAGTTAGTTTCTATCACTGTAGAGGGATCTTTAACATGAGCGAGTGATTATGGAGTTTGACGTCGCTGTGGGAATCTTTTTCACATTTGTGAGGATATCTTGAACATGGTGGTGTGGCCAGGTGTGATACAAGATGCTCATACTGGTTTTGACCATTGGGGTTAATCCCTTTCGCTCAGTCGTTAAGAGGGTTGGACTTGCAATCCCGAAAATTTGGGATCTCGAGGGATCTCGACCTTGGACAACTCAGAGGTCAAGGTCGGATGCTAGATGTTAGTTAAGGTCTTTAATTTTTATCCCAAACTGAAACTCTCAGACAAGCTGTTGAGGTAATATTTGTTGAAATTTCATATTCGATCCCTCAGGAGTCAAGAGTAACCCTTAGATGATATTCAGTGGTTTTAGATTGAACTAGGCTTTTCAAGGGACAAGGTCACCCATTTATAACTAGAGCTTTCAATTTGACCTCTAGGGTCAAGGTTAGTCCACATTGTATTCAGCTATAATGATATAGGTGCATCATTTTCCCCTCACCTGATTCAAGCGAATCTCTCGTTGTCCAATTCTGAGTTCACAGAGTTTGCCTGCTATATATTTACTGCAAATAATAATATCAATTGATACAAACAGAATGTGCAAAGAATATAATGTTATGGTATTTCTCGATTTGAAGTCTTCTGAAGACAAGTTCATACATGCATTTCCAGCATTTATCTGGATTTAAAAGCATACCGGTAATATCACAAATATTTATGGTTGTTTGGGACTAATTCTTAGCTACAACTGCAAAATACATTCGCTTGACATACATAAAATTATGTTTGTACTTCCAAAAACCTTTCCACCGCTATTTGGTAGACACATATCTACTGCAACAATTTTGGACATTTGAACATATGGAATATTGACATTTGGACATTTGGATGAACATATGGAATTTGGGACCTATTATTTATACAAATGAGTATTTGGACATTTTCACCTAAAGACATTTTTTAGACATGGAATTTTGGGCATTAGAACATAATTGGACATACATGTATGAACAAATGGAATGGAATTATGTTGGATATTAGGAAATTTTTATATGGAATTTTGGACATATAGAAATTTGGACTTTTAGACATATGGAATTGTCCCAAAGGAATTTGAAGGAATTTTGACACTTATTTTTATTTGACATTTGAACATAATATTATTGGACATTTGAACATATTGGACATTCACATTATGGACAGAGAAACTAACCAGATGGGATCTGTGATGCTGATGTAATGACCTGGAGGTACAACAATCATCGGGAGCGGTCCGATCCCCATCACCTCGTTTGCTTTCAGTGCTAGCGTCTGTGGTCCTGACTCCAATCTTGTGATGTTTGATGTCTGTGGGCAAATAATTGATAGAGCTTAAGACTATGAGCTTCTATGACAATGATGATATATATAACAATGACATTTAAATAAATTGATAATACCGTTAAAAAAATGTAAAAAGTACGAAAAACCTTCCCGTAAAAGTAAAATTAGTTTGAAATAAATAAAGAGCCTGCCTTAACCCTCTCCATACTGAAGGCAACTGCATGGAAATGCCCTAACGAGCAGTGACAGCCTAATCCAGCATGGCGAGGGTTAATATAATTATAGAACCTGGGTCTGAGAGTTATAAAATATTAATAGCAGCCCAGGCTTGGAGGATAAATATGGTAAGGTAGATTTAGGCACAGCCACTGCTCTTCAGATTGCCTCCAGCATGTAGATAGTTAATTTCATAGTTGGGCCTGGCAAAGCATGTTATGAAATTACAAGTTGATTAGATATAGTGTACATGTGTGTAAATAACTTGGTTTTAATGCTGATTATAGGCGCTGCAAGTGGAGCAAATTCTATTTATAGACATACCCAGATAACTGATTTTGGTGATAAGCGTGTAGGTGAAATGTGCATGATTGTTGTCTTTTTTACGTACCTTCGGTTGCCTCATGATTTATTACACGTGAACCATGCTGAACAACATAATTCATCTCTGAATCAAACAGAAATTTAAGGATACGATCCTTTGTAACGTCGTATTAAGATTTTCTCTGCATTTTTAGTCAATCTAAGGCCTAGATGTCTGTTAGCCTATCACCAGAATTCCTAGTTTTATATGATATTCTTCCAAATTCTAAAAATAGACACGACGCATAGTTTTATATGATATTCTTCGAAATTCTAAAAATAGACATGACACACTTGCATTCGCTATTGGGGCTAGTAAGTTTTAAAGGTAAGTTTCTATCGCTGGGTAGAACGTTGGACATCCGAGCCAAAGGGTCCCGAGTTCAAATCCAGTCACAGGAGCCCAGCATCAATGTTTGCGAAAGTTACCTTTCTGACGCGATATTGATGGAGTGGCAATGCCGATGTCTTCCTCGTTCTGTCAGTACCAGCCAGTGCTTCTAAGTACATGTACCAGTAAGTTTATTTTATAAATGTGCTCAAAGACGTCACATCACGTCACAAACAATCTACTGTCATGTCACAAACAAACATCACAATCGTGACGTATGTCACCTGTTACCGTAAATAACATTAGACTAGACTTGCACTCACTATATCTGATATTATTTCACTAAGTTCTAATATCTACAATGAAAATATATGCAGTCTTATAGCAATCTCTTACATATATGGCAATCTGGCACTTACGAGAATTGTATCTCATAGTGGATATGAGAATTTCGAAAAATGATATTCATTCTGTGCAATAAAAGTAGATTTTATGAATGCTTCAATCAATTGAATATTACAACTGTTTATGAAAGACGGCTAACTCGTCAGATTTCGAGGCCTTGAACAAACAAAAAATACTGTCCATGTGTATAGAGCTTCACACAGCCTTTCAATATTGTGAAATAATGTCATAATTATGGTCAGCTTTCTAATGTGAATAGTATGTCATAATTCAAGAAAATGCTACCAAAAAATAGTATCATACTAGTATATTCTACAGATATTTCCTTTAATATAATCAAATCTAAAATTTGAAATTTAAAATCTCTAAACCCAACCAAATCTAAAATACATAGAAACTGTATTTCATAAAACAGTTGAAATGTTAAATTAATTGAAGCATACGTAAAATATAATTTTAGTCTGCAGATGTCTGACATAATCCTGAGCCAAATAAAACCATTTTTTTTTTTTTGTGAATTGGTAGTTTAGAGTCACTTTTAAATTATTTCACTTATATCACAACTTGCAGTAAACCTTCAAACACTGGCTGTATTGACAGACCAAGGATGATATCTGTATTACCATACTACAGTCAGTGCATCCTATCAATATCGCGTAAGAAAGGTAACTTTGGCGAACATTGATCCCGGGTTCCCAGGACGGAATTTGCACAGGGGCGTGAAAAGCGGATACTGTCAGAACTCAGTTCAAAACCACTCAATATTAAATTTATATTCAAAATAATATTTTTTTTATATT
>JAUTBV010151139.1:0-25499 GCA_032361325.1 Lepetodrilus fucensis | reverse complement strand
TTGTATTGTACAAAAAGTAGAAGGGATTGGTACATAAGCCAGTACGGCTTGTGCCGGTACCGTTCCCATTACAAACAAAACATATAATAATGTATAGTCAAGATCATAAATACATACATGTACACCTCAACTTAGTAGTGTTCATAATCTTATGGCCAGTTGTAATAATTTGGTTCAGCAAGCAAACTATGTTACAATGAATCTTTGGTGCAAATCTGCCTGATTTTTTAATGGAATTATATGTATATATATATATATATATGTTCCTACTATATATGTCCCTTATTACAGGGTAGTGAACATAGGCAAACATATTTCCTGAGAAAATTAATAACAGGAAATTAAATGCCTTGTAAAACTGTTTCAGGAACATTATTCAGTTATATTGTAGCACCCCTTCCTTCCCCCGTTTCCATCACGTATATGGTAATGGTCGTTTATTAGAATATTGATACCAGGGTCACCAGTCAACCCACGGGCCACGGACCACGGACTACGGACCGTATATATATATATATCTGGGTAATGCCGCAAACGGCTGAAGCTTTTCAGATTAGCAGTTCCTCGGACGCCAGCGTTTCGAGTAGGGTCCAGCATGACATCGATTCCTAGGTGGGAGGCTAATGGTAACGGATGCTCGGCTAGTAACATAGTAACATCTCACATAGCAACATCTCACATCTCTGGGAAAAGTGACAAATAAATCTAATTGTGCACAAACTTAACCTGGGTTATACTTGTCTTCGGGTTGTAAAGTTCACGTAAATAATATCTGCGCTGAAAGATTCTCCTATGGTATTGGAGATTCTGCTCTATATCGATCTAAGCAAAACGAATCCGTATCGAAAGTTCACATTTGTATAGTCACACTAGGACGTACTTGTAATACACATACTATGTGGATTTACTGATGTAGACCTTATAGCAGTGTATGCATTCAGTCTAGGCCATTCAACACATTAAATAATATGGGATATGCTAACAATAATTCCACGAAAGACTCATACAAGCAAAGGCCAATTCTTGAGTCTTGCATTTAACAATAGTACTAGTTTTGCTGGTATGTATGACTGGGCGTTCAGGTTTTGTTTCCGATTGTGTTCTTTTGGCAGTCGGCCCAATTATTACAGAAACTTGGTTGACATTATGTAGCCGTATATCAATCGGACACTGTTCCTTTATATGATGGTACTAGATATTGGATAGGAAGTCAATTCAATTGGTAACATGTATGTGTATATGCATGGCATTATTATGGTCGTTTTATGTTATCAGCTCTGGTAAAAAGATTAAACACGTATAGATAAGTCTAAGATGTTTTACTATTTATGTTTTAAGAAATGACTGTGTGGAACATAAACATCTTGGTCACAACAATACATACATTGGAAAAAAAACATATTCATAAACATGTCCCTATGTTTCGGGATATTGGATGAAAGTACTCACCTGTAAGAATACCTTGATAATAATACACGTCCTTCAAATGACACTGAACAGTCTTATGAAGTCCCAAGATCAGAAGGAACACACAATCAACTTATTCCTACACCAGTTAGAGATGACTCGATCACAGTACATAAAACAATCGTACAGCCCGTCTCTTAAGAACCCCGATGATTTCGAAATGAAAATTTCAGAAAAGACACGGGATTAACTATATATAATTATGTCACGAGACACACTGACAGAGAAACTCGGACACTTCCACCAGTAGGTGAGATCAGAAGTGTTCTGATGGATCCCAGTGTTCTGGTTTGACCGAGTGTTCTGGATAGGAGGCAGTGCTCTGTGGTGGGAAGGGAGGAGGAGGAGGCAGAGTTCTGGGGAGGAGAGTACGTAGACCAGCGTTCTTTAAGAACCGACGTCTTCTACACCGCGGTAATCAGCTCTGTTAACGCTGTTATCCCCGCCAACCACCACGCGCAGTAAAGTTGGCTAGCGTACGGTTGCCTGGCTTATAATACGCTGTGAGGTGACTTCTGTGTAGGATGTACTCTCGCTCTCTTCACGAGCCACAGTACAATCAATTGTGCCAGCATCGGTCGTTTATTGGCATCGGACGACAAACATACGGAAACCGTATAGCCATCATTTGCATGTTTCAACACGGGCAGGACATTGATCGGCAAAGCTACGCGTGCTTAGGGGAACAATTCCATGACAAAAGTCCATTTATGTCCACATGCTGAACGTCATTTTGACCATGATGTGATAAAGTAGTGTTCCACAAAAGGTAATCACGTTATCAAGTTTTTTATTAAAAAAAAAAAAATATTCAAACCAGCGTGGTTTCCGAGTAAAAGGCAACACGGTGGAAGGAATGGTAGTTTAATGCCGTTGTGTAATCTCCAAGTGTTTTACAAACACCAACAGTGCATTACTGATGCTAATGGAAACGTTAATGCAAAGTTTGGATAGGATAAATTCACGTTATTTCGATGCTGCAGGATGTTTTTGCATTGGCGAACTATTCGGGAAAAACATGTTGATTGACTTGATTCGAGTCACATTTACGTTCAAAGTTAAATCCAGAAATGATTATTTTGTTAAAGAAGAACGTTTACTTATAAAGACCTTCGTAACGCACATTTGACAGAAAGACAGACGGTATGATGATTGTATGCCTTTAAGAAGGAATATAATTATAATAATAAAAAAAAGGAAATAAGATAATATTGGTATTCATGAGATGTGCATGCGATGAATCAATGCCTTGGCTGAAGCTGATTTGTTTTCGAGTGGATCTAGGATGGACACATTAAAGCACGAATATATGGAACGAAAAAGCTCAAAAGTATCCTCCAAGATGCACTATTTTGCTGACAGGAACGAACGGGGTTCCCTGGCATCAACTACACCCACCGATTGCGAAATATTTATATTACATTTCGCAAGAGAAAACTGCGGGACCCGAAGTACGCTGAGGAAGATGAACGACTGACCATTATATTAATCCATAACACAGCGCATTTCATAACCTTAAATACGCAACAATTACTTTCAGGTAAAATAGCAATGGTAAAATGATAAAAATACTAGGATGCAGATTCACAATAACAGTTTAACAGTTATAGACTTTCCAGATTTTTGGAAAGGAACTTAATTGAGCCGAATAGTGTATAAATTGTAAGTGCTTAGAGTGGGATTAATACCAAAAACGCATACATGTAGTACTAAAACCAATTTAGAAAAAAACAACGAAATACATTCTTATAATGCTATTAATAAAACCAATTAATAATTCATTAATACTTTAAACTCAGTTTGCCTTAATCTAGGACGGGGGCTGACACATACCTCAATCACGTGATAGGGAGGATGAACAATTGTCTTAATTGGCCCCAATTCCATCGTTGTTAGATTGCCTGTCACGTGATCTCACAGGAGACATCTAATCTACTAATGGCCGTTGGCAATTCCCTATTTAGATTCTAATCATATTTGTTGCAGAAAATACATATTTTAAAATACCAACCTGCAATGAATTAAGCAAAGAAACCTAATATTTATTAATAATATGCTTCATTATGAAGATGTTTATCTACTCACATGTCTATGACAAAGTCATTTGGAGATAATGATCAACGTGGTGATGTCAAGCCCAGTTCTCTTGTACGGAGTAGATGATGTCAAGATCTGTTCTATTTACGAATGGGTTGATGTCGAGCGATGTTCTATTGCACGAATAGGTTGATGTCAAGCACTGTTCTATTGTACGAACGGGTTGATGTCAAGCACTGTTCTATTGTACGAATAGGTTGATGTCAAGCGCTGTTCTATTGCACGAATGGGTTGATGTCAAGCACTGTTCTATTGTACGAATGGGTTGACGTCAAGCGCTGTTCTATTGCACGAAGGCATGAAGTATGTATATGTCACAGCTACCACGTGTCAAGTTAAAGTTCACGTGTAATAGTTTGGCTTCAGACAAAATTTCACTGACATACATCCATCGTGTCAAATGCGTCATTGGGCACTTAATAGCAGAGTCCGGTTCCACGGAGCTCCTGGTCTAGACTGACCGATATCACTAGCCCGTGCTTAAACCAATTAGCATAGTGTAATTCTGAGACAACTAGACAAAATTGCCGCAATTCTAGCCCGCGACAAGATCGGGGACAGCAGCAATTTGTACGGTTTGATCGCGATGTCACCCGACGTTATCTTTCCCAGAGTAAATCATTGGTATTGTGGCAACCGATCCGGGCGATGACCGTCGTGTAATCAGACAGGGAACTTAACGGATTATTCCAAACATGTAGCGGAGATTCACTCTCGAGGTTCATTGTAAGGCCACCATAAATATCTGTAGGATATAGTATCTCCCCCTGGTCAAACACTCAATGGTCAAGAAATCATTGGTCAAGCAGTGACATCCGCAATTAGATGGTCAACGGGTCACGCCAAAACAGGTACTTTTAGCTCATGCATATAGATGCCAAATGAATATTGGTGATGGAGACGGTATTGCGTATATATAATTATGATAGTTTCGTTGACGTCTACGACTGCCTATAACCATGAGATGAACACTGTATATTAAACCTTTGAGGCTAATGGACAGAACGGCTATCTTCAGCTAATGGAGTGTTTATGTTTCAGTTCCCCCAGCATTGACTTGGTTTGGACAAAGCATTCTAGTAACATACACATCCGTATGACTTGGAGGTTTACGTTGGTTCATAAGGTATTATAATGATTCCGCTGCGATCTGAGAGAGGTAAAAAAACAAACAGAACCAGCATGAAATCTGCAAAATAATATTAGTGGATAAAACATGGTTTTAGTCGATAAATACACTACTCCTTGTTTAGGACGCATAGTGACAATTAATATATTTGTTGATGCTTTCCTTACATAGACAAATATGCCAGGAAACGTCTTTGACAAGGATTACTATCACTTTGAGAATGCTCAATGTGCAAGTTCCAAATCGGTATTATGACATTCCAAATATCATCGCGATACCTTAATTTATAAATAACCTCGATACACATATAAACTCTCCTTTCAGAACACCGATATGAAAAGTATAATCTTCATATTCCAAAAATAACCGGTGAATATTGATTCATTTCTATTACTAGTATAAGCAATTATCTTTAATTTTGCAAATGTATGCCATTGAGTTATTGCTAGGTTACGCTGTGGTTTTGTCTATTTTGATGTTCTGAATAATGTATTGTATAAATGTATCCCATTGCTTCAAAACAATAATGATGATGACGTAGAACTTCATATAACTGGCACCAAAAAAAGTGTTACTATTTTCTTTTATTACATATACAGACAGAAATAGAATACTAAGAGAGTCACATTTTGACAAACATAAATATACAAATTTCACAGCAATTGCAAAATGTATCCACTTAATTAATACTAAGATGTATGTGAAAGTAAAGCAAAACTCAAAGTATCATGTATACACCACACACAAATCCACCCAGTATGGATAACATTACACGTATAAAATAAACCTAGTTATGCAGTACATGCACATACACATATGGTCATGCTATACAATATTTAACTATTGAAAATTATATTGTATTGTATGTCCTTTAATTTCTTATTGTCTTTTTCTTGTAAATAATTATGTGTATTTTCTCCGGGACTAACGAGAAGATTGAAGTTCTAGTTCAAGAAAATGTTACGAAATTAACTAGTCCAAAAGTGGGCTAATCTCATTTCCCTTTGAACATTTGTTTCACGGCGACGCAACTATAGCTTGATATATCATTTTGAAGTTCATATATATATCCATACTGTTGATTGACCGACATCTACATGGTTGACGGTCTAGTCCATAAAGAGCAACATAGGAAATGATTATTTTTGTGGTCATATAGATGAAAGAACGCTATATAGTTACATACTAAATTTAGTATACAGTACAGATAGGTCGTGAAAGTGTGGCTGCCTTTAGTATAAATAGTTTACCGCGACTCAAGGGTATTCCAGCTGCACTGACCTAGGGGAACGTTTCACGAAGCTCTCTTATAACCCAGTGTGATCATAGCGTTATCGTAAGTACCCGATCGCCATGTATAGTATATGACATCGTTACGAGAGTGTTAGATTTCATTACGAGAATAGTGCTCTTGTAGTAGATATAAGAGCTTCGAGAAAAGATACCCTGGTTATTATAAGAGCGACACTACAGCGCTCTCAAAGCCAATAGCGAAATTGTTAGATATGAGAGCACTATGCTCTATCAATGGATACGACATCCTCTCACACCAGGGATACTTTATTACGCTCAGGACTCGCTGCATAGTACCACAATGAAGTGTGAACGTAATTATAGGTTACCCTTGGGGTACGAGGATGTGGATACGAGAGCTTTATGATTCTATGATTTTGTTATATACACATTATATAATAGTCTAACATTTTCATGGTTGGATTGTTGAACATTGATCGTTTATTCTGTTGGCATCTATTATCTCCTCCGGCAACGAGGTTAAACAAAATACAGTCTTGCGAAGGTTTAATAGCAGGAAAATAAAGAAGACTATGCCTATATTAATTCGCTTAACTTCAACTCACTTTCCATGATCTGGTCACATTGTCATGACGATCAAGTATTCACTAAAAAACCATATAGCACGCTATGTTCGTGATAAGCAAGAGCGATAGATAATTATGATATCGCTATGGTCTATTAATGGATATGGGAGTTTAATGAAAATATGATATGATAATTGTTATTGACTAGCATATTGAATGCTAAAGTTAAAACGATAACTCCGCAGGTTCAACTATATAAATGGTAATTCTACCATGTCTATGTCCCGGAAGCAAACTAACTTCCGGTGTCGGGATATGCTTAAATATGACTCATGGGAGGATATCAACGTCAATATTTTGGGATAGAGAGAAAGAAAGAGATATATAGAGGTATATAGATAGAGAGAGAAAGAAAGATCGAAAGAGAGAGAGCGAAAGAGAGAGAGAAGGGAAGAGATAGTGAAAAAAAAGAGAGAGAGAGAGCGAGAGAGAGAGAGAGGGAGGGAGAGCGAGAGAGAGCGAGACAGACATACATGCAGATAGCGACGCGCATACTATGCTCATAACAATATCCACCGTGATATCCACTAAAAACTACTTCCGCTTGGCCAAATATCTGGAAACCATTTGATTAAACACACCCCAAAGCGCTTCACCGCATGGCAAATTAACAAACTTTATGGAGTGATTGCTTGTAAGAAAAGCATTCGACTCCCATACATAGGAAGTGCTACTCAGAATAGTGATAGTTTGCCAACTAAGATAATCAATGATCACGCCTATTGCATGCACATTTCTTTCTTAATTTCCTAAGTTATTTTATTTGTATTAAAGGCACACGTTGACTGACATAGGAGAACATTACATCTGTATATGATGAAAATATCCACTTAAATAATAATTTATATCAGCCCCCGAGATTGTGAAAACTGCCTCCGAGATTACGAAACATTTCTCAGTACGATTTCATGCTTAACTCAAAGGTTTGTTCATAAATCTTCAAATACCAGGAGGGCTATTCTCGAAACGTTCTTACGAACTAGTTAGCCCAAGAACAGTTCGTAGCCATACAATAAGAATCGTTAACAACTGTTCTTAGGCCAAGAAGTTCGTAAGAAATTTCGAAAATCTACGATACAATTACGCTCTCATTATATATCTTTGTATCTCTCTGGTATCTATCTACGAGAGTTTCACAAAAAGGGCCCATGTTTGGTTGCAATTCAGAATCAATTCTTCTCATGCCAATCTATGCAACATTAGCCATAATTCTATACAAACGTAAACAAAAAATAGAACATTAAGCAGCGTCAATAATGCTCATAAACATGAAAATTAATTGAAAATAAATATCACTATAAATATGTTTTGGATTCGATGACGATAATCAACAAACAAAGTTACCAGTTTTCGACGAGTGTAACTTTAAGATCTTAGTGTGCTTAATGGGACGGCGTAGACGAATCCCTATCTCACCGAATCGATTACCCTACAAAATAGATATGGTCCCGGTGTTGCTATTTTTGAAAGTACTTCAAATCGAAGCAGGAGAAAATAAATGTCCGAAGCCGTAGAAACGCATGTAATTATCATCTGCACTGACTAATTTCACAATAGAAAAGACATACCGGTAGCCGGTTATCTTGTTTTATAAGTTACTAATTATGGTAAAAAAGAATAAGTAAGTTTTAATCAGAAGGGAATTTGTCAACAAAGTGTGCCAACCTAACATTTATATATTTACAGAAGTATATACACATATTATCATATAGGATGCGTTGACTGTACCGTAGCATTGCAGTTCTTAGTACTTCAGTACTAACCTCTAAGCGCTACGATATTCAGGGTTTCCTTCTGCCCTAAACTGAAAAGCCGTGATAAAGGTGAAATAACTTTGAAAGCAGTTCTAAACTCCAATTCAGAATACATAAATAATATAAACGTATAGCAGGAAATGACGTAATATAGAGATAATACAATACAAGTAAAACCTAAATACAATACAAGTAAAACCTAAAGAACATTGCTTTTTATAATATATAAAACGGTAGCCAGAACTTAACCTCAGAAATGACAAAGACGACGAAATTTAATGAAATAAAGAAATACTAGTATTAAAATTAGCTTAGAGGTTCAGGCAAATCTAATTATATGTAATGTAGTTTGTAAAAGTCAATTACCAAAGGACAATCGTGTTGGATGAGCTCAAGTAAACTTGCATGATAAATTGTATAAGGAGCTCTGAGACTTTCGTTTGACTACAACCAATAAACATTGTAATGATGTTGTAGATACATTAAAAATAAAGAATAGATATTCTTTTAAAAGTCGAACATTTTACAAGTACTTCTACTGTCTTTGACAAGGACTACAGCTTCCGGTACGTTCAACGATAAAACACAGGCATTATAGGATGAAATAAAATGTATAACCATGGATCTATGTGTTTGATGTCATGAATCTAATCTAAAGCCTGTTCCCGAGTTCCATTGCAATGCATAGTCCACAGTAAGATTGCTTTTAATAGTATTGAACATACGCGTGGACGATATCCGAGCGAAAGGAAAGGTAGCCATATACATGTAGTATTATTATATTCATATTTGCAGTGATGGATGCGCATCCGGTCCCAAACAACTTTAGCTGATTGCGCCGGGGTAGACATTCACTTCGCAATACACCAAACAGGAAATTGAAATAATCCCCTCGGAAGCCAATTAAGGATATATAACGGTGATGTCTCGCTGGAAACCATAGAATGACCTCCCCTGCGACAATATGGCGGCTTTCATAACGTACGAAGTATGGCATTCCCACTCGGACGTAGCGTTCCCTTCGCTGGTTCCGGACATTAATATTGCCAATATTGTCTCGTAAACCAAATTATACGGGACGGGCATGTCCTTGATTTGTGGTTAATAATTATACATTTCTATTTTTATATTAACACAGGGCCTATTGTACAGTTAAAATACGGCAATATATCTATACTCAACAAAATAAATTACGGGTCAGCTAATTATCTTGGAAGATAGCTAATTATCTTGGAAGCTCTCTAACAAATTTCGGAAGTCGGCTAGAGGTATCTGGCCCCGGTTTAGTTTCACGAAACATACACGAAATTTGATATTTTGCTCACCTGAGATTTCTCCTATTGACTCACCGATAACTTGAGTAAAATGTGAGTTGGGTCTGAATTTTACTCAAGTTATGTACAGCACTGAGTCAATGTGAGACATCTCCACTGAGCAAAATCTCAATTTAGTTTCGAGAAATCGGGGCCAGGTACGTATACCATTGTTCTTCTCGTGCGTCTTCAATTGCTTTGAGAATACATGGAGCCTATACATTCGTTGTTATACTACTAAGCAACAGAAACATGTCTAAACATGTCAATGACCTCTACTTCATTTTGTTGAGTATATATCGCACAAGGTACAAGAACATCCATCTAAAACCATGGTAAGGTGTGCTTGTGAGCCGAGAATGGTAACACTTACCAACTAATCAATCAAGTCGGTGACGTAAATGCAAACCACTGAACATCCACCTATGTTGATCTGAAACAAAAACAAGAATGTACATTATAGTATTATAACAAAATAAATTAATTAATCATTGCTGTTTATATGTTTGGATTGGGGATGATGACGAAAATTATAACATGATCAAATCTTCCGCGATCGCAACTTGCATTTGTACTGTACGAAGTGAATAGACGTGCACCTTGCTTGAACGTTGACCTCGGCAAGCTTTCATGAAACTCTCGTATCGAGACCATGGGATGCTTTCACGAACATTTCTTATCCACCAAGCGATCATACACTGCAAAGCGATAATACACTGCAAAGAGGGCGCTATGATCACTTCGCAGATAAGAGAGCTTTGTGAATGGATACCTATAACCTTAACAATGGTTATACTAGCGTACCTCACCAATACAGTAACTGTTGTGTGGCTAGGAGTGAAACAATGCACGTCCAATACAGGCCTAAGCTGGCTTGTTACAGACACACGTATCTTCAGTTACGGGTCTTGCACTTGATGTGGCCAAATTAATATAGTAGCTACGCTTCTGACCATCAAGAAAGCTGGGCTCTGTTTGGAGGATGGGTGGTCACTTGTATTGCCTTATATTATTATAGTTACTAAGTCAATGCTATTGCATCACCGTTATTCTTTAGACGTTCATTTGTGTAATCTATGCAGATCTATGATTTGCGTATACCGTTCTGGTAATGTTTAGAGTATTTTACGGAGAAATTATTTAATTTAATGTCGGAAATTCGATTACGTCTAAAATATCAATTACCAAATGAAGCCAAATCGCTTATCAATGAATTCCGTCATTTTGCACCGGAAGTATTAGGTTCACGTGATGTCAAACGCATCTATGACGTTCCAGATTCTTTAATATCGCTGGATGATAGATTGAGCAGGTAATGACATTAGACCTATTGAGCATGTCTTTTAAAAATAGATGGTTCGATATATAATTATAGTGATTATATATATATATAATTAACAGTATCCATACAAAGTCATGTGTGTTCGGGTCTTGGAAAATTCACGGTATATCTATCCAGATATGTCATATGAATATAGAAAAGCAAAGCAGACCCACGTTCATCAGAAAAATGCCATTAATTATGAAACATCTTACTGACAACCTTTATGTTCAGAAATAAAGCACTGCTTGTCTACGTGCTTAACAGAGCATACTGCGATGTCATACACGTACAATACGATATAACGAACTATTGACTACATGCAACTTGCATTGCTGTCGCTATATTAGGAAAACGAATCCGATAATTAGTATGATTTATTAAATGCACTAAATATAATAATACATACAGAAATTTGTATGGAGTTCAACCTTTGCCATTTATTCCAACGAATAATCTTAAGATGACTCTCTAAATATCGTAATCAGCTTCAGAAATTAATAGCAGGTAATACTATTACATCTTGTAATAGGAATAATTATTACCAGCGATCGTCCTTTGTCTTGACTTTCGGTGACACTCGGTATTATACCGTATATGTGCAATGGCTGTATAGTCCATAAGCGAACACATATTCTTAAAGTGACAATTATGTCAATTTAACGGCAAGAGTTTAGCTAGGCACTCTTTGAACCATATAGCCTACCGAATGTTCTTCTGTTGTTAGCCTACCAGGAGTGTTTAATAACATGAATATCTGACATATCTGCCATACCAACATACGAACAGGTTTTAATTTCAAATATTGACTTACTTGTAGATGCAGCATGGCATTATCAATAATCCTCTTTGTATTAATGCAGTAATCCAATAGTTACAATGTCTATGAAACCGGAAATGATCGATTCCACGGTCTGTTATATGTTCTGTGTCTAATAGATGTCGTGACACCTCGCAGAAATGTTCTGTTAATAAACTAAAGAACATATAAACACAGACCGTGTTATAGGAAGACGTCAACTGGTGTTGTTTTTACAGTTATGGTCATTTCAATGTCTATTTCAAAACGTCAACCTTCCTGGTTTGGAATCATCACAGACACAGACACACGTCATGCGTTTATCGACGACGTCATATGACGCTATTTTGTTGACAGCTATAGACTATTCTCATGGACAGTTGAGTTGTGCATTGTTCAAGATGTGCATAATATGTATTAGCTAAGTCTAGATCTACGATAATCACATTCACTGAAGTAATCTTCAATTTTTAATGTGAGCCAAGTCAACCTATCCGGTAACGTTTTGACGTCCCCTCATGCTTCAATACAAGCACTATTAGCATACTGCCTATCAGATATATTGCCATCCAGGATTTTCCATGGTGTACCTCGAAATTAAAGTACCTTTCACTCCAACTTCAAATCCCCGGCCATTATGCCTACCTTGACGGATATTAAGTCGGCATAATGGCCTCCGTTTCGAGGATGACTTCAAGTTTCGAGTTAATTCGGCTTATACTTGTGCCGTTTCGTACAGGACATGTTGGATTTTTTCGTGTCTGTTTTCCCCTCTAAATCTTACTGCTATTTCAGTAGTCATTTGGTCAGAAATAACATGCGACTAGGCTGGATATATGCACTGCGAATGTATTGTCACTATTGATGCTAACCTCGTTAGTGCATAGTGATTGCTACAAGATTCTACTGTACAAGTTATATCTACATCGACAGAATGCACCTTTTTAAAACCCAGAAATGGGTTCGCAATGTGTTATCAACCTTTTACCAATGATATGCAGCTGCGTTTGACAAGGTTTGGAGCGCAGCACATGATTGGAATTTCAACCATTTACTAATGTTACAGTACGACCGCTTGATGACGGCTTGCATTTCCCTGGAGATACCATGACTGATGGTGTCCATCATAAACCACTTGAGATCTGCTTGTAATCATCACCGGGATTCGATGCATTCAGAATAAATGATTGGCATACTATACTGCAGAGTTCATCAACACGTCCCCCATCATAAGTGAAAGTGAACGTGCCATATTGACCGTCCTAATAAGCACTACAATGCAATTTGTGAATATTCTTGCAGAATGAGGAGTAGAATATCTTAAGAAAGCGTTCAGGTTTTATTCGTACATCTATTAAATAACACTAGCTATATAGACAAACTGTATTCAGTATAAATGATTGGCATAATAAATTGCATAGTTCATCAACACATGTATGAAGCCAATGTATCGGTAGTTCCACGTTTGCATTGACTAGGAAGAGCATATATTCATTAGACTAAATAACCACGAGCCACAATGTCAGCGTATTCAGCAAACTGCAAACTGCAAAACAAATTTACACATTTTACGGTCTTGGGGCATTACAGTGGAGCATATTTACCACTGCACGTGTTAGGATGACTAGGGCATTCCTGAGATAATTTCTTCTAATGTTTAAAACTAGCTCTTCGTAGCGACTCAAATTAGACTAATTCGTTGGGTCAAGCCTCGAGGGACACTGATGTCGCAAAACCGGAAACACATCGGTCGATGGTAATTCCATTTGTTTCTCTACCTGTATATGCTATTCTATACTCCCGTGGATTCACGTTTTGTCTCGTAATCCCATTTTCCTAATCAGTAACGCTTATGCTGTGTTTCTTCTCCCTGTGTCCTCGGCTAAAACAAGGATAACTAATCTAATAAAGGTTAAAAGTATGACGTCTTTGAAGTAAACAGATGATAGTATTTCTTTCCATATGTCTTCCATAATACCAATTATGAAGGATATGACCCTCCTTTGATCTACAGCGAGTTGATAATTACAATTAGAATTTAATTTATGTTGGATTATACTTTACGTTTCATCTCGTCATTACAGGTACGATATATAGCATACCGTAAATAACATAATATAAAATAGGATTATCAGCTCAAAACAATAGGAGTTTTGTACAACCATTATGGCCCCTTGCATGGGTTTCCCGAAAGTATCGTACTGGTAGTCAGGACCTAAATCGAGATTTACGTCATTTCCTGCTATAGTAAACGGATGGCGTATGCAATGATTTAGGCCATGCCCCAAGATTACGAAACCTTTCTGAGTTTTGTTCATAAAACACCATATATAATTAGAGCTTGAGCATGAAATCGTACTCAAAAGACCCGGACTACATTCGTCATTACCACCCTGTAATGAAACGTAGACCTGGTGATAATCTGAAGTGAAATGCTATCATCATGCGCAAAATTACAAGAGTAAAATGGCGTACTAAGAGCCATTTGGAAAGTTACTGAAATAAATTAGTCTCTCAGCAGAAATTAATTATGGAACATCACAAGACGGACATTATTTTGTGCTTGTTATAATTGTACCTAATTGAGATACATCTTATTGATGCAGAGTCCGTTACAGTCTATAGGAAGCTAGTGACCTAATTAATTTGTAATAGCATTAAATATTTATACATATATGTTTGGCAGGAGCCACGCATACATATATTGTCTGTGTATCGTGTAAGGGTGGTACTGTAGTGGTCTAAATCTAAATACTACTACTACTAATGAACATTAATATTGTGCCAAATCCACATTCGAAAGCATGCCCATGGCGCTACATTATTACCAGGGTCAATGGATCTTTGTGTGCCAAATTCCTTCCAAACTCCCCGGGAAGTATACAACCTAAACTGCCGTTTTAGGCGCTACACTGTTATTATTCGCATCCTTCCTAGATTTACTTCCGGACAACCGGTACGAAACTCAGGCAAGGTCTCGATTTCTCGAAACAAACAAACAAACAGACTTATCCCATTGACCCAGTGTTGTAACATGAGTAAAATCTCAGCTGACCAACATCTTAAACTCAAGTTGGTTTTGAGAAATTGGGGCCAGATATCTGCAGTACTGCAGCATGAATTCAGATGGGGCTGTACAAATCTGCCATGATCCTCACGATAAATGTATCGATATCAGGGCACCTCGATCGTAAATGTTAGTTCCATTTTAATTACTCTACGAACTGGCGTTGTGCGAATAGAACGGACCTTATTGATTAAGGAAAACGGGGTAACGACTAACCATTAATGGCAAGACAGCAAGAAAATGTAAAAGATTAAACGTCAATGGTTTGATGCTTGTAAATTGATTCGTCAGTTTGAAAAGTCTTCACGCTAGATTATCCTAACATAGGAGGTCATTGAACGATGATCAATAAACGCTGGGCGACCAACTTAAGAAAATCCCCAATCACATAAATGCATTAAATACGTACATTAGAGAAACAGGAAGTAAGTAATTTCATTTGATATGGCTTAACATGCCCATGTGAACAATCTGAAACTAAACAAATCTGTAGTTTTCTAGGTGAAACATCGTCCAGGGGAATTCAATTCCTTAATTAATTTGCTTGAATGATCATGGGTGATTCAAATCAATTCGGAATTACATTTAAAAACAGATGACACATAACATTTAAGCGGTATATATCTAAACAAATATCAGTAAATGTTCAACAGTCACAATATCCGTAAATCTATCTCTCCGTTATAGAACCTATCAATAAACATATAAAAAGCAATTTAATTTGCAAGGTCGTCTTGCAATTGGGTGCACTAAGGTAAAAGAAAATGCAATCGATTGCGCTTGGAATATCAGTTCTAATTTTACGTAATTAAAATAATGGAATAACCACTACACACTGGTATATACGACGGTGCAGGTTATATTTCATTTGTTGAGATGTTTACCGTTAATGGGATCCATGATAAACACATTTACGAATCATGTACACAAAATACATTTCCAAGATACTTCCCGTAGACAGATAAAAGACCAGATCGTTCCCTATTAGTCTTAGTTCCTTAACGAACTTCCAAGACACTACAGTCATCAACCTGTGTCTATACTACTCGCTAACACGCATGTATGTAGTAATTGTCTATTAAATAACATAATCTTTATTCCTAGTCAATGTACCTCGCTGATTGGACTACACTAACGTATCATAATACAGTGATGTATGAGAGCCAAGAATAGAATGGTATTGTTTGATCATGAAATCAAAGGCCATATAAAACCTTCATAATTACGTCACAGCGAGATACTAATTGAATAGACTATATACCGTGTTTTCTTGGCTCATTAAAAACTCGGATGGACCAATTTAGCGGTTGATAGTAAGAAACCGTGTTCTGTCCTTTTTTGGTCATCGCGGTTGATGTATTAATCGAGAAATAATGAGCTTACATCGTTATTATTTCATTAACTAGCATTTAAAAGACACTTGCATTTAGTTAACATACATGTAGATATATTACGCTTACTTTTATGCTTTGTGAACATAGTTGCTTTGCGCTACCATCCTCGAATAACAGGGTATCGTTTCTCGAAGCTTTCCTAGCCGCTAAGGGACCATAGCACTCTCTTTGCCGATAGCTAATACATTGCTAAGAGAGTGCTATGGTCCCTTAGCGGCTAAGAGAGCTCCGAGAAACGATACCCAGGCCATTAGAGGGACGTACAGTAGACGGGGTGCAGAAGATCACGGGTCCCATATTCGTGTCATACCAAAAGGTGGTAGTCGTTGTTCCCCTGATTTGCGCTCAGCATTAAATGAATAAAGCAAGGACTGGTCGGTTCGGAATCAGTATACTGATTGGGGTATCCGTTCCATCTGCCGCATGCTATTCCAGTGAACTAGCACTATATAAACTGTTGGAAATCAAGACTAGCACAAGCAACACATACTTATGAATGCAAACCATGATGTGAATTTAAAAAAATGGAAAATGACTTTAAACCCCATATCAACCAACCAACTAACTATTAATTTATTTAAAGTTATTATTTGTTATACATAACTATATATGGGTTAACTCGGACCCCAACGCTAATCGTAATATGCTAGCAGACGTCTTGTTATTCCGTGCACTAATAGATATCTGAAACTGTCCGAATGCCTAGACACTGGTGCTATTTCACAATTTACCTCAAACCCGTGTTAATTTAAACCTTGTTTTTCCCACTTTTCTGAAAACAGAAACCCCTCCATAATGTTAAATGGTATTAAATCGCAGTTAATGAGTGTCTACGGTGCATTTCAGATGTTAAATTCAGCAACATTCGTCAGTTAATTCGTATATTTTATCAACTCAGATTGCTGTAGAAATGTCAAAGACAGGACCTTAAGGACAAATACATTAATTGTAAACACGGACCAAAAATATACCGATATCTGCAAGTCTAGTCGTTTACATTTATACATCTACTTCTAGAAGGATCATCTTTTCAAGAAAACGTCTGCGATGTCTGAACTCAAGACGTCCAGATATTATCCTCTGGGCCCATTACCTGTTGGTTCCGACTAATGATATCCGGTTAAAGACGACAAGACTAGCTCTAATTAGTCTGCTGGTAATTAGAGTCAGAAAATGCTTTGTTGGCCTCACTGCGGGATCAACAGCAACGTGGACCATCATCGTAGGCTAATCCAGGATAATGATGATATAGAGCCAGTTTCACGAAACAACCTAACCACGTTAACGAGCCTGATTGAAAGCCGATTTTCAACGGAATTATACCGTAGGTCCTACCAGTAAACACGGGAAAGGCGGTTCCGAACGCACGATGAGGTTCCAGCATTTCAAATGTTTCATCGTTACTCCAAAAAAATCATTGACAATTATGGGACACAAGTGGTTAGTTATCGTTGCTTTCGAAGGTGGAGGAACCGTAATTCCAATCTTAGTCATATCCCACACCATTGAATGCCATTGCTAAGGTTCGAGATCTATAAGGTTATCGTGGAGTTACACAGTTTAATACAAGCTTTTACCCTTGATTCCCAAATTTAATATGGGAATGAGTTGAGCATTGAATCGTACTAAAACATCTTCTTAACTTTCAGACCCGGATCCGTATTCTCGAACATTCTTAGCTAAGAACTTATTAATGAATCAATATCTCTTAAAAAATTAACACAAGCAGAAAACCAGTTGGGCACATTCTTACGAACTTTTTAGAACTTACGAAGTTTCGAGAATACGGTCCCTGGACGAATTGATCTAGAAATCGAAAATAATATTTTCTAAATTAATTGTTGACCCAGTGTTGCTGGCTGTGTTACTCAAACAGGCTATACGTACTATAAAGAAAGTGCGTGGTAAATTAATTTCGTAAATTACTTTTAAGGTGTATATGTAGGCCGTACGTATACATATGGCATCACCAAACATGGCACCAAACAATACCATGTCTGGCAGCAATAAAATGTTTCATCCTTGTGTTTCTTAAACACGTTTCATCAGCGAGACAGACAGGACAAAAACATGAAACGAACTTTGGATGAAAAAAAAGAGACAACAAAGATTGGCTTGAGAAATAATCACACCAGGCGGTAGTGTTGCAGCGACTAGACACGAGTGTCGCGCGGTTATGTATAAATACGCTATTTGTTGTTATTCCTACACGTATAGACCATACAATTACTCCTTGTGTTTGCTGAAGGAGATACTACGTTTGTCACATTGAACTAGAATTCTATGCGGATGAAGCAATAGTACGGGTATACGTGTACTATACCGTAGTTCATGAACAGAGTACAATTCCGAGCTTCGTTTACTACATTATTAGGAATCGGAGTGAAGTCACGTGGGCTAGGTAAGATGGGTTAACAGAGATACGAGCTAAAGAAAAACAGAGAACAGCGAGTATACACTATTGTGATATAAAGTAATGACCGTGTTAATATGGGTAAACAAAAGACTTGACTCAGTCTAAGTGCACCTAGCTTTTGTCCAGAAATCCAGACCTCTATCGCATAGCAGAAGCACCATGGAGGCTAAGCAAGTTATATATATATATATATGATTATGAGTGGATCATTAGATATCCAAATGAGTTAAATAATAACTTGATAACATGTTCCCGCACATATTGTAAACATTTACAAATCTCAATAACATTATCAGGTTTATATTATATGGTAGAACGCAGAAATCATATCAGCTCCTCATCCCGGATAAACCGTGATCTCCAAGCGCATTCATCTTGGGGGTAGATTTGGTTCCAACGCGCAGAAAACACTTATGTTATGTCGATAAGTCATCTAAGCGTAGTAATTACCCGATCGACACAAAATAGATCGGTAATGTAAAAAAACATCTTAGTATACACTCCAAGAATATCTCAATCATTTCGCAAATATCAACTAGAATGACACCGGAGTCATCGATTACGGAGGTTTCGCGTCGCAGTTGAGTTACTGACGTGATCTGGTAACCATAACAACCATAATAATGTTGCGCAACATGTACGAGGTCAACATCCACATACAAGCAAAGGATAACGTGTATTCCGTTAAATTTAAAGGCATACACTCACGGTTTGTTGACATATTACGTGATGATAACACAAATTAGAATACTATGAAAATATAACACACACACACGCGCGCGCGCGCACATGCACACACACGCACATACACAAACCATAATTTAAATCAGCGATTCAGTACGACCCTTTCGTGAAACGAATACCCGACCCCGAGGTTACGAAACCTTTTGAGTACGACTTCATTCTCAAAGACGTTTTGAGAACTATTTTGGTGTGACCAGGCTTGAGCAGGCTCGAAATTCTGGAGCACCCTTCCGTCCTAGCCCGTCCATAAAGTTCGTTAAAAGACCGTAAAACGTTGCTACTACGTCCACTCCGTTCGCACACAATTTGAGCCCGTTCCGCAACATTTTCAAGAACGTAGTGAGAACTAGTTTGTCGTGATGGGGCCTCAACTGTACGGGGAGTTGTGAACAAACAGTTGAGTTCAGCATGGAATCGTACTAAAGATATTTCGTAACCTCGGGGCCAGGGCTCTTCTGTACGAAGTCTAAGATCACCGTAACCAACCGCAGCCACATATAGACGTACACCATTGCTAACCTAGTAGTTTATACTCCCTTAGAATTACACCGTGTCGTAGACTATGCGTTCATTAGGACCCTGTTGGATCTCTGCCAGGAGAACAGCCGTGGACACCACTCAATGTATAATGTTCCATACTCCCCAAAAAGACGGTCACCGTTAGTCATTGAAGTGTGCCTAGGCTCCCCACGACGCCTTCTAATCTAACCACATTGTACTCGACGTTGATCTGATCCCTTCAAGTGGTCTCCTGGTGTTAGTATTTGACTAACCAATGTATTCAACACAATATGTATGTCATGACTCGCTGGCTAGATGTAAAATCCGTATTGAAGATGACAGTTTGAAAATAGAAGTCATACTTATCTGTAATCGTAACTATGTTTTACCTATATGACCAATGCTCTACAGTGACTATGAGAACAATATACACCACTCAATAGTTGTTAATTTTATAGCGACTATGACTAGCGCCATGAAACCCCGTAATTGAATATGACAGTAATCGTGTCTACAGCGACTATGAGAACAATATATATATATACATATATATATATGCCAGGGTTCACTAGCGCCATGAAACCCCGTAATGGAAGATGACAGCGGCAGTGTCTACAACGACTATGAGAACAATATATGTCTGGGTTCACTAGCGCTATGAAAAAAAAATCAGTATTGATGATCACAGTATTGAAAAATCTAAATTACATGTTATCCTAACTATTTTTAACAATGATCATTGATCTACATCGACGATGAGAACAATGTATGTCAGAACTCGCTGGCTCTATGCAAAACCAATATTGAAGATCACAGTGAAGATAGAAGTCATAATTACGGTTTACCGAAAGTTAACGATTTTCTTTACCACGATTATAACTACTGAGACGATGAAAAGAAATAAACCCACTGAGACACACGTGCACTCATTGCATTGTATTCCAATACATGTAGCTATTCATTGCTACTGGCCATGCACTGTATACATCTGTGTGAAATAGGTCAATAAAGTGAAATTACTTCTGGAAATACAATGCCATGATACCCTGTGTCCGTCGACAAGCCAGACAATCCGCCTGTAAAGATATACTGTATAGTATTTGACATATGTCAATCCAAGTATGTACAGGGGCTTTACAATCATTGGCTTAGTGTTATTGAACACTATTTGACGTGCATTTTCAACTCTCGTTCCCGATCACAATACAATGTACCAACGGTGACTCCCTTTGTACGCCGAATGAAATACCCATGTCCACATGTAGATACCCATAACAAAATATTAAAATAACCTCACGTACTCGTATTACATTTACAGCATAAATACAACAGTCCGGTTTAAAATAATATACAGGCTATAATAAAATATATTATAAGCCACCAAATATGAAACAAGAAAATGTAGAATGGTAAGGATATAGCCTATAGCAAATACGATCGAAGATAATCAACTAAATAGTTCAATTACAGAGCATTATAGAAAGGAAATATACTAGTCATGTAGGTTATCAATTATGTATGTATTCCAAGCATAACCTTTCCGTACTTTGTTATTGGGACGATTTGCGCATATGATAGAATGGCTAACGCGTCTGCTTGTTATAGATAGGCAGGCACTTACATAGTGGTGCTATACGTTTAATTCAACATCTTGAGTGTAGCTATATCTGTTCATGATGCTAGCGACAGTAAGGATAATCAGGTACAAACGTTAATGCATAGGTAACAAGGTACTAGCTAGGCAATTCAAATACATGTACACCGTATGTGATTACTCCGAAGAAAATCGAGACATACAATCTAATCGGAGTTATCGAGTAACATATATAGACAGAAATTAAACCACATAATTCCAATTAAAATATGATTTAAAAAAACTGTTTTTAACAGTGCTTCAATAACAATGCATATAGACAACACATCCTATTGACGTCCATTATACAAATGAATGCCCCAACCATTTTTTACAAGAACAAATACAATTGAATAATAGGACGATATTCAAACCAATACTGTGATAAAATCCTACATGGAACATGTTTCGAAACAATACTGTGATGCATTCCTAACGCTGACATGCAATGAATACGACATATATATAATGTATGAACAGTTTCAGAGTGAACAGCGTATTCGGTGTTCTTCAATTTGTGAGACATTTTGTGTTGTCTCGTTTCCTTCAACTATATACCAGACCCAGATATCACGGCCACGGTAGTGGAGTACAATAGTTTGTTCACCGGAAGTTGTAAATATTCTCTTACGTACAAATATCAATATTCCCTGATGATGGTCTTAGACCACTGCTCGTGTTCCCCTGTCAGGCACATTGCACGTACATCGCAGTCAGCTAACGTAAAGCACGTACAGCTGTGTAATCTAAGGTACATCAATCTACCGTACAACACAGTCATCTAACGTACATCGCAGTCAGCTAACGTAAAGCACGTATAACAGTGTAATATAACGTACATCAATCTACCGTACAACACAGTCATCTAACGTACATCACAGTCAGCTAAGGTAAAGCACGTACAGCGGTGTAATCTAACGTACACCACAGTCAGCTAACGTACACCACAGTCAGCTAACGTACAACACAGTCAACTAACGTACAACACAGTCATCTAACGTACAACACTGTCAGCTAACGTACATCACGGTCAGCTAACGTACAACTGTCAGCTAACGTACATCACGGTCAGCTAACATACAACACTGTCAGCTAACGTACAACACTGTCAGCTAACGTACATCACGGTCAGCTAACGTACATCACAGTCAGCTAAAGTAGAGCACAATCGGCTAATGTACATCACGATCAGCTAACGTACAGCACAATCAGCTAACGTACATCACTGTCAGCTAACGTACATCACGATCAGCTACCGTACAGCACAATCGGCTATGCCTCATAAGACAAAATACAACCCTCCAACCGCGTCCAGACACAAATGACGGTATTAACCCTATCGTCGTTATTCTCGTCACCGTTGATGAGAAATCGACGGATGGTAATTGCTGGACTCGGCTGTCAGTCACGTATTCTGATCTTAACGCTCTGTCACCGCCTTCCATACGAATCGCCGTAATTCTTAACGTAACGTTAACCGAAAACATTAACGCAATGCCGTCGATACACAAAACCACAATATCTTAGATTAACGCCATTTCGTAACTCCAAAATGGCATTAACTCTAATCTTTTCAGCCGTAGTGTAGTCCGTGATTAAGGAGTTTAAGCTGTCTTAGAGATACGAAGTTTCGTGCGGAGGAGCACGAAGACGATGAAGACGAAATCGGATTGTGGAGACGTGTGTGCTCTATTCTTCGACTAACATAGCTCGTAGGAATTGCGTTACAGGTCTAGACTGAATTGTCTCTCTATAGAATCACCTCTGATTCCGACAGAGGAGTCGGATTAGCATCAATCTGACATGCCATTCGTATTCCACTCAACTGAAAGACGCTACACATTGTTTGCAGAGCTATGGTCTACGTGTCTCGGAAATGTCGTACCGGTAGTCTGGGCGTAACTATAGGCTTATATCATTGCTTGATATCCTAAAAGCATAGTGTGCCTAGACTTATTTTTATGTGAAAGGGAGACCTGGCCCTAAGTACGAAACGTTTTTTAGTGCACTAAACTAGTGTCCCCCCCCCCCCCCCCTTATAAAACGGGGTCTCGGACAACAACATACGATCTTTCGTAAAACGAGTTTCCAGATTCAGATTCAGTGTATTTCTAGACCATATTTCTAGGGTTACAGCATACACAATTTAGTGATACGCAGGCCTGGGTAACGTTTCTCGAAGCTCTCGTATCTATGATCATGATACCATATAGTGTTATACATCATAGCGAGCTCATTTGCATGGCGATTTTGCAATTACGATGGTCTTGCAGTGGATACGAGAGCTCCGTGAAAGTAGATACTAACTGCTCCTTCTTAGACATATGACCTGGTTTAGATGCACATACTCATAATACTGTCATCGATGTATATATAATGATGTTTCATTATATATCGTCATACTGTCCAGTGATACCCGCATCAAATACAGTGTAACAATTCCACACATATTGAATACTAATTAAACACAATTTGATCCAGCGAATGTGAAATATTATATGCGACTTCTTAACATTAGTACAACCCACGGAAAGTAACAATACAGCGACAGAACCAATGGCAATATCAGTTTAACAAACATGGACATCATTCGTCTTGCTGTAACCTTTATTTCTATTTTATTTTAATTTTATTTCTATTTTTATTTTATTTTATTTCTGACACGATAGTCAGGATGACGAAGAGTTGAAACGGGAAGTAGTGTACATACGATGTTTTTTGTTGTTGTGGTTTCTGGGCAGTTAGAGTGTCCTGATTTATACTAAGTCAGAAACTGCATGATGACACTGTCATCAGTGTGATACCTTTTTTACCGCCATTTAAACAGTACCATTTTAGGACATCATTATAATAATACACTTTGTTCAGGTTAGTGGAAAATGAAATAGCGATATATGTTCAACCAAATAAGGTACACACATAATAGTTCTACTTCTTATTTGTGTCTTGACATCCTCTCCGTGTATTCGCAGGAATCATTAAGTCTGCACAACCTAATTATGAATACCTGCCTTTACTATACCATGCGGTCCTATACTGTTCACAATTAGAAAGCGTTATCTTCATGGAAAAAACACGTTCGCTAATCTATTTATATATATATATTTTTTATTGTTTTTGATTTTTTTGGGACCAATATTTATTGGGACAACTTCCGGGATCCTTTCGTTAATTAAGCAACCACAGCCAAATCGGGGCGCTGCCCATTAATGGAGGAATCGGAACGATTCCTGAATATCCTGTCTATCTATACGGAAAGTATAAACCTTAAGCACGGCCGTCGTAGTTTAGTCGGATAGTATTTCCTTACTAGTTATTGAATTACTCCTAAGTGCATTTACCTATCATCACGTCGATACTGCTTTACGTCCGATTTTTTTTTCTTTCTGTCCCCGACATACGTTCACGATCTATATAGTTTACATCTTCCCTTTTGTTATTTTAAGCTGGTGCATGACCTTTTATGCTATCGATGACGTGGGCCAATGCAAAGACGGGCGCCATTAATGGACTCATTTGCAACACTAAATACTGATATGAAGGTTGAAACCGAATTGATGGCACACCACATCAGAGTACAGGGCTATTTCACGCTCATTTACATGCTACTCTCGTCCATTATACATATTACGATTGCAGAAATAGCAGGTCTCGTCCGTATACCCGTAAATTTGTGTCACTCGTTGGGCAAGTAATCATTATAATTTGCAGAAGATGAAATCATCCAAATACACCACATTCAACGATCGCGATGTGCGGGAAGTGGTCTATAGATGTTTACATTTTATAGTATAATGTCTGATTGTCTGGCTACCATGTATATGATCTGCACTATTAATTTAATTGCTTGCAGGATAAGTAAGCTTCTAGAAGTCAATAGTTTACAATAGTTTACGCCGGGACTACGTAGAGGGAGAGAGAGAGAGAGAGAGAGAGAGAGAGAGAGAGAGAGAGAGAGAGAGAGAGAGAGAGAGAGAGAGAGAG
>JAUTBV010151128.1:0-10637 GCA_032361325.1 Lepetodrilus fucensis | reverse complement strand
GTAGACATTTGTTAACATTTTCCCGGGAATTTTGACACTTTCTTTAGTATGATTCCATGCCCAATTTATAGTTTCATTAACAAATACCCATTTAATATTAGCCCTTAAGCCAAGAATGGAATCGTAGTACCGCTTAAAAGGTTTAGTAATCTCAGGATTACAGAAAGCTTACACCGGGCTTGTTGTTCTGAAATGTAATCGATGTTAAACTCAGAGAGCTGAGTATATGTATGACGTATTGTAGTATGCTGTCACGTTTGCGGAGACACCTTTGTGTGTAATCTAAAAAGGTATCGTTTCACTACGACATCATAACCATTATCGTAGCCTTCGCTTATAATGGCGATCAGGCACTTACGAGAGCTTCATGGTCTTATAGACGATATAAGAAATTCTAGAAACGATACCCTTATCGCCATGAATAGTAGATGGTTACCAGAATAAATATGGTCTCGTAGTAGATATCGTTTATCGAAGCTCTATAATATCTACCACGATACCATAAGGACTCTTGTAGCCATCTCTAATATATGGGGATCGTGCATCTACGAGAACGCTATGATTTCATAGTACACACACGACCTTCGTGTACGTGTATAGATTTGTATACTACACATCAATTGGTATACGTTGATTAATGTCGCTTACGATTGAAACCGACAACGCTTCCCCACGGTCTAGTTGCTTCATAGTTCAAATACAATTACGCCATCGTTGTTTTCTCCTGTTGGTTCGTAACAAGACAAGATAACATACTACCTTCTCCATGTAGACGACTGTTGCTTGAACATGCCGCGACACACTTGACCACAAGTACTATTACATTCACATACGAGTATCGATTGACTACAGGAGATAATATAACACTGACTGTAAACGAGGAACCGTAGTGTGCTATCAGATAGAGGACAACAAACTCGTTGTGTAGATGTATGTCTCTGTCAGTAATTAGTCCGTAGCGATCGTTCATTCACTTGGCTTACGTACTTTTTTTTCATTAGTTTTAAAAAGATAGAGTGTGAATTGATTCGTTCTAATTTGATGCCCAAGTGTAGACGTGTCGTTTAAATTTGTTATTTACTTATGTTACTTATAGTATTTATAGCCTTATGTATTTATGTGTATTTCAGATTGGTAAGGATTGGAGCGAATGTGTTTGTGAAATGTATTTAAAATAGAACTGCATGTTGGATATTGGAATCAGTTTTAATATTGTTATGGAAATAAATAGTCGTTAATATAAATATGTATTTGTTCTTCTCTCTCTAGATTTCCCTCTCTCTCTCTCTATCTCACTCTCTCTCACTCTCTCTCTCTATATATATATATCTCTATCTCTATATATCCTAACATGTATGCAATATTTCATAAGTACCACCGTACATATAATGACAGCGCCTGTTTCAGCTAGGTTAGTTTCTGGGCTAACAAGACATAATTATAGACTTATAGTCATAATCATTAAAACCAAATCCACCAGATCTACCTTAACCGGACAGTACCAAGGTACCAATGGACTCCATGACAAGGAAACAAAGACTCATTCAACATTGAAATATTTTATTTGCTTTACAATACTGAACATCACCATTTCCAATATACAATTTCACGTCAGCTTCGAAGCAAAATACTCTATGAAAGCAGATTCAGTATACATGTATATCCTGTAGTATGATATGACAATGTTTCAGTTTACAAAACAACGATTATATGAATACCCGAAATGCACGTACAGACAGTCTCTACAATACAGCATATACGGTGTTGTTGTTTTCTTTCAGAATCTAAGGATCATATTTGTTATCAGTGAGCCATATCTTGTGATACTATCTAATATGAAACCACAACCTTTTCAGGGCCTCAATATTATACAAGACCACTTACGACAGGACAATGGTCTATCTGAATACATGAAATTCAGGAAAAGGGCCCATAGTAAATTTGGGTTAATTATGTAAGTGATGTTTAATGTACAATTCATATTAAACCTGTCATCAACAATTAAGTTCATCTTTTATTTGTAAAATCAATAGTTTGGCAGAATCTGAATGTACACATAGCAAGAGTGGGGGGTACATCACATAACCATTATGTACAAATATATTCTTTTAAACTGTATTTGTGTTATAAATTAATTTAGAATTATAACAAATATACACAAAACCTTGGGCGGATATTCTACAGTATAAGTATTACACATCATCAACGGTAGATACATGAACAAACAAGATATGATATCAATGGAGGAAAAATAAAATCAGTATTAAAAAACATTATTTATGAACATGTTCTGGCGTGTTATGCCTTTAATTGGTGGTACGAACATACAAGTTCATATATTTAATATTAATGTAATGTATATAACTGTACAAGACACATTGCATCCAGTTATGCATCTATGTGTATCACAGCGAATAAGCTATGGTTTAAAATACGCGTACATCTATGAATACATACTATAGTATAGTCAGTTTTAGCACGGACATGACTCAGTGTCGGAATTAGGTAACTTTAACCAAGAGTACATCGCGTGCATTTATGAATACACACTAGTCATTATCAGTTGTTTTAGAGGAATTAGCACCGACATGACTCTGAATTAGGTGACTTTAAACAATAGTACAACTTGATAGCAGAATGAGAAAGATTACATTAATTACTTGGACGACGTTTGATCCCAGTCCAGAATTAAGTGAACGCCAAAACGTCGGGTTTCGTCGACGTCGTTAACGCCAGATAATGGTGTGGAATTCATCATTCAAAGATCTTACTTTGATCTCGACCAATGAACGCTACGGGAGTTCCAGAATTAGGGTTGGTACCGCTAAGTTTATTCCGTATACATGCTGTTAGTTCAACAACTTATATACATACTTGATTAAGAGACTTGTTTCATTAACCGTATATTCAGTTAGCTCTATATAACGGGACTGTTCAGAAGGGTAGATACACATTACAGTCCTCAAAGTCGTACGTTTCGCTTCCGTGTTATCACTCGTCGCAATTCGTGTAGTAATTACATACTTCAAAGGTTGCTTGCTATACTGTTAATGTAATCAGTCATTTTATGTTTGGTTGGTAACGCAGTTCAAAGGAAGATTACCGTAAACTTTGACATGTATAAAATTAAAGCATGAAACATTTGGTCAGTTTGGTGTGCTTAGAACCAAAGCGAGTAGTGTTGTTGATTAGTGTCGCAGTTGGATTTTGTAACGCATACACGCGACGATTTTTAACTAAATAATGAAATATTCATACTAAATTAATTAGTTTTCTAAGGAAAATTGTTTGTTGTTGTATTTAATGTTTAACAGTATGCAGTGTTTCTCATATTAGATTATCATTAGATACCTGTGGCTAGAAATATGTACGAGATAGCGTTTTAAACTATTTGATATTTGTAATTATACGTATTATACGAAGATACTGTGGATTGGGAAGAAAGAATGCTACCTTCCAATTATAACCATACAACCAAGAATTCCTTTTCCCACCCAGTACATACTTAATTAACCCGAGTTTAATGAAACGGTCGTACTGTAGTCTAGGCGCATATTATAGCGTACCTCATATCCATTTAACTCTCTCCATGCTGGAGACAACCGGATATGCCCTAAAGAGCAGTATTTGTGTCACATCCATCAGGAAGAAGGTTAAACAAGTATTCTATCTCCCGAATATGACGACGACACTTTCTGTGGAACACCCCGTATGCACCCTTTACCCTTTACCCTTCCCAGGACTTGGAACATACAATAACGTACTATAGTTTTACATTGTAGAACCATGACGTAGGGTCTGATTTACGCCTTACAAGTACTGCCAATATTCTAAAGCACAGACCACTTATTTATTATTATGTGTGTAATTGTTGCAATTACCATATTCTACGAATGTTGGTCCTACACATTAGTCTACCACTGTGAAGCATGAAGTTATGCGCGTGTGAAAACGTAAGTTAACTAGTTATAGTATACTTGAATATCGGTTAAATGGCTGCATTGATTATCCGTCCCGTTGGCAATTCGTAAGAAATACTAATGAAACAACTCCAGAAGGAAACAGTATTATGACAGTTAATGCATGCACCTCTTGGCGTATTACATGATACATAGTGTTTAATGCACGTGTAGGACAGTCAGACGAATATAATGTTGTTTTGCGTATTTCTATCTACATCTTCGTTAACGAAGAGGGGAGAGAGAGAGCGAGAGAGAGAGAGAGAGAGGGGGAAGAGAGAGAGAGAGAGAAAGCGAGAGAGAGAGAAGGGAAGAAACAGAGAAACAAAGAGAGCGAGAACATAGAAGATAAATATGTAGAATAAAGAATGGAGAGTAGAGATAGAGAAAGAAAAACGAAAGAGAGACATAGAAGGTGTGCGAGAGAGAATATAGAAGATAGAGAATATAAAGAGAGGAGCAGAGAGTGCGAGAGAATATAGAAGATAAAGAATATACAGACAGTAGATAGAGTAGAGAGAGTGCGAGAGAGAGAGAGAGAGAGAGAGAGAGAGAGAGAGAGAGAGAGAGAGAGAGAGAGAGAGAGAGAGAGAGAGAGAGAGCGAGAGAGAGAGAGAGAGAGAGAGAGAGAGAACGAGCGAGAGACACAGACAGAACAATCACAAAAATCTACTTTATCAAGGCATCACTCAGACTCTCCCAGAATGCGGTAACGAACAACGGATTATCGACATCACCTCATCTCTCTAGACAACAACCACAATCCCCCCTTTCACTCCAATCCCCGCCCCAGAAAATGTCAAGAATCCCCGATGGCTCTTACCCAGATTAAGGCCTCCCTCACCTTGGGGGATGATTCCGGACTAAACAAACACTACCCAAGTCCTGCCAATACATCGGAGTAGCACCTGCAGTGCCATGGGGATAAAACAAGAGGAAATATCAGAAGATCCCCATCAACGTTAAAGATCGCACAGCACGGGCTATGCATGGTGCTTTTCTCGTCCAATTTCTACATTAGCCCGGTGATGGATGGAGCAAAGATACTAACACCATGTTCAGATTATGGGTCGAGTTCGGGAATTAATACGTTTATCAGTGTATCAGATTCAATTAGCAAATTTGCTAGGGTTAAGGGTTCAAAGAATAATGTTTGTACACTATGTGCCAATTGCAATTATTTCTTGTGAAAATAGATCCCATGTTAAGAAGTCATGTTTGATCAATGATGTCCTTGGTGATAGCTCTCTTAAGAAACGTTCCACAGAACGATCTTAACTCTACGCGAGTCGTAACTCAGTGATAACTCAGTGGAACTCAGTGAAACTCACGCCAGTAATAACAAAAATACCAAGTAGTATGAATGAAATATAGCTTATTTGATCGTATAATATTATATCATTTGAAGCTGTGTTTCCTGTTAACAATAATATATATGTATACATATGTTGCTATTACGTATGAAGTCATTGCAATGAACAAAAAAACCACATACTTTATACTATCAATAGTTTGAGCAAATGATGAACGCACTGTTTCGCTATCGATTTTTTTAGCAAAAGAGGAAATTCAGCTGCGAATGTAATTACAATAATCACTTTCATTGACAAACTGATGACATTCATACATAGAAAACCAGACATTGTAAGAAATAAGTATAACCTCGAACTATATTGATACTTTACACACACACACAAAAATCAACTATAATTCATTCACATGATCATTTGTAGCGAACATCTGACAATACAATAATGACCAAGGTTATTTTTTTCTGAAGATAGATTGTTGGCACGTTTTAAGTAGCACAGTGCACGAACACAGGATAATCAAACACGATAACGGCATGATCAAACACGATAACGGCATGATCAACTAACTGGATTGCCTTCAATAAAGTTCATCAAGGAATCCACTACTGATTAGAGAGTGGCGATGCATTACGATTCCTATATAATCATTGGCTGCATTGTCATGCTACATTCGTACTTACGCTCTCATTCGTTCTTACGATCTCTCTTTTGTCCTGAGAAGAATTACACTGATTCACATCCTGAACAATGAACATTATACCCATTGCCAATTCGTAGGAAACCATGGTCAAGGACTCACATGTGTTGACAATTAGTACGAAACCAATGTAAAACATTCGCACATATTGACAATTAGTACGAAACGAAGGCCAAGAATCCTCACATATTGGCCATTAGTACAAAACAATAAATCACACCTATTGACCATTAGTTTATATCGTTAAGCGAATATTGCCATCTTCTTTCTTCTTCTGTTCTATTGAATCACAGTTCATTTGACATCTTCAATCTCAGCCGTATTTACGGCAAGTATGGTATACATATGTAGCGTGTATTTATCAGTATGTAATATGGCGTAATCGTTATGTTATCAATATGATACAAATACAAAGGTTCCATAAATCTACAACGCGGTTTAGAGATCAAAATATGTCTTCTTATTGCCAATTTCTCTCATTTGTTCTTGGTATCGCATTAACAAAATCTTAAATTGTTACTATAGTATGCAGGGATAAGCTTGCTACGCACATTGACAGTTCATTCGGGACGTTACAAATATTCGAGCAGTTTGTGGGTTTAACACATAGATTGAGATATCGAATGGACCATTGTGTTATTTGTAGTGGAGCTGTTTCTACGAACAGTGCTGGTGTAAAAATTATGCATCGTCGACGTTGGCTCCATTTGATTGTAAACTCTCGCCACCGGAATACAACAACACAGGTATCGGTTGTAAAACTTCCTGAACTGGCTGCTAAGAAAGTACAACGCCAAAGGATTCACGCATGAATTCAGGAATGTCAAACAGAAGCTAAATATTTGAAACCCGTGCCAGAATTCGTTATATTCTCCGTCGACGTCGTAAAAGAACCACAGGAGGTAGATATGTCGTGGCAACCAGCAGACAAGGAAGATCAGCACAAACGACAGGACCACCTTGGCCACCTTCTTCCTGGCTGCTATCTGTCTCTGCTGGTTCATAGCACTCTTGCTTCCCTCGCACGGCATGCTCTGACCGCTCTGAATCAGGATCTTGGCCATCATAAGGTAGAAGAACGCGATGGTCACCACGGGTATGGCAAAGAAAACGAAGAATCGAACCATGTTGTAAATCATTGCATACTTCATCATGTCTTGGTTCGGGTACTGCATACACATGTATGCGTATTTCCCTTCGAACATTTCTACGACGTGTAGATGTGAAGTGATGCCGTCCGGGAGCGCCAGGATTATAGACGCAATCCATATGATTACTACGACAGTGAAAGCTTTGAACATGGTCTTCCCTTTAACTTTGCTCATGGGATCGACAATAGCCAGGTACCGGTCTGCGCTTAGGGCCGTCAGGGTGAAGACGGACACTCCCAGCGATAAAGTCTGCATGTAGAAATTAAACCTACATATCGCTTCACCGTACGGCCACGATTTAAGCGTGTACAGCGTGGCGGAAAAAGGGATGGACACCAGAATCAAGAGTAGATCGCCAACAGATAGACTTACGATGAGAATATTCGGCACGTTTCGCATCACCTTGTTCCGAGCGACTGTGATGATGACTGTTCCGTTTCCGATTACTCCAACGATGAATATCAATCCGAATAATATCGGAACGATTACAGCTGAAACAGTGTTGTCGATTCCTTGGATGAACACTTTATCTACGGTACAGTTTTCCGTGATGTTGGCCGACGAGTTACACTTTATCACCGAATACGTCGTCAAACCTTCCGAAGAATTCTTCGATATTTGCACAGCACTGTCCGTAATCGCAATAGAAGAAGACATCGTAGCGATTATCGTTTCGGGGAAAAAAACCTAAATCAAACACAATTACGATACTTGACCATTAAGTCATCGATGTCCCGGTCTAATCTAGGCTTCTTTAACAACTTTCACTACTTTAATAATATCGTCTCACTTGTCCCGAGACATTTCTTGTCCACTGGGATTTCTCCCAACTCTAGAAACTCTTGAAGTCCAATTACCGTCGGCGCGGAAGTAAGGTTATATCCGCACAAGTGAACACACACAGACTGTGAGAGTGAGTGAGAGAGAGAGGGAGAGAGAGAGGGATGGGGAGGTTCCTCTCGCAGGTAAGTCGTGGCGGATACCACAAGTAGCGCCCACAGACGAGAAGACGCCAAGTTACCGTGTTCACGCCGCCTCGCTGTTTTTATCCTCTCGGCTGATGCCTATTGGCTGGCGGTGCCTTGTCGGTACGTGTTGCGCATCTGACAAAACCCGGTGAGGTTAAGCGTCGCGATTCGATCCGATACGATCGGACAGCACCCATACAGTTGTTCCAAATGGCGAGCCAACTACAGTCACTGACGACCAACCCCAGTTAAACGCAGGTATACAACAACAACAAAAAACAATTAGAACTTTTGTTCTCTCAAATTCGCGCAGGTTTAACCCATTAATATCTTACCATAATTTCTATCAACCCAACCCAATACTTCCTCAGTGAATGAATCTTTACGTCTGGGGTTCATTCGTTACTTTAAACAAGCCCCGTTTGTTCAGCTGAGATAGATCGGTTATGCTGCATCCTGTGACATGAGATGATTCGATCTAAAAACCATTGCATCTGTGGCTTGGATATTTGACGACTTCTTGTAAACACGCCCGCAGTCAGAACGGGGAGCGTCATAGACACTCGACTGCTGTTCAATACTTCCTCACTGTGTGGGGGGCCGTCAGCGTAGTGGAGGGAAGCACGCGCTGTACGACAGTGCTACAGACACGCACAGAAACACACACCTACTGGACACAATCACGCACACTTACAGGACGCAAGCACACACACATACAGGACGCAAACACACACACGTACACTGCAGGACACACAAACATATACATACACTTACAGGACACAAACACACACATACAGGACACAATCACACATATATACAGGACACACACACACACATAACGCAAACATGACGCAAACACACACACTTATATTATAGGACACAAACAGACACACACATACAGGATACAAACATACACACACACACACACACACATCACAGTGCACACACATACACGCACACAACACACACACACACACACACACAGATACAGGACGCAAACACACACACACACACACTTACAGGACACAATCCACACACCTATAGGACACAATCACACACACATACAGGATGCAAACACATACACTTACAGGACAGAAACACACACACTTACAGGACGCAAACGCATATACAGGACACAAACACACACCTACACGAACACACAAACACACACACACACACACTACATACAGGGCACAAACACACACCTACACGGACACACACACACACACAGGACACAAACACACATACAGGACACAAACACACACGGACACAAACGTACGCAAACACGCACATACAGGACACAAAAACACACATACAGGACACAAACACACACCTATATTTAAGCACCACAGGACATATTGCCATGAGCACTACGCGTAACTTTATATTATTGTAAACATCATATAGTATTGTAAAAATCTAATTTCAAATAAAAAAAAATTAAAACAATTGTAATTGGGGTTTAGAGTCGCTTTAAAGATTATTTCACTTCTATCACTTATATACCGGCTGGTATTGACCATTCTCGAAACACAAGTCATTATAACTACACCTTACCTCCATAAATTACATACCGCTTTTGTACAGAGAAACTATATTTTCAGTGCTCAGGTTATGGACGATTTCTATTTAAGTGTAACAATCTGATTAAACAAATAAAAGCATGATATAATAGTATTTGCAAATTGAATTGCATCTTGGCGTATTACTTTCATCTCTTCGGTTTCTATAATCTCTAAATATCATTGAAGAACATGAAACAAAACCAGATAACCGGAATATGCAAATATCCAGAATAACTGTTTAAAATTCGCTTTGGAAAATTGGTCAACACTTCACTAAGGAAATGAGTTTTTTTTATTATTTTCTTCTTTATATTGGCAACTGTATGGATGTTCTGTAGGAGATTGTTTTATAGGAATAAACCTATAGCTCAGAATTACCGATCTCCGGATGACTTTGTAGGGATGTTAGCAGGTTGAATCATGTGGACGTCACATGACCTGAGACTCCTTGAGGGTTGGTAGGTCTGTATCCATGTTAATATGTACGTACATACTGTTCGTATGTGACCTTCGAAGCCAGTTTAGAGGTCAATCTAGAGGTCAACATCTCATAAACGACAGCAAGTAATTGAGATATAATGACCATCGTTACGTTTGGTGTCAATAATTCGATATTTTGCTTGTTTCGACATATACATATACATGGTTGTCAGTTATTAATACAATAGACTGCATGTTAGTACATATATGTATATTCATTGAAAATATGTTACCAATAATAAACACTGCCACAACTGTTCTTGTCATTATAAAGCATGCCCATATAGGTTTAACGGCAATTGGATATTTATGCATGTCAACTATACAATTATGTGACAATTATGTATACATATACATATGTAAGTTGGTATGATATTGTATGGGCCAATACATACATTTATCACCCAATACTGTGTTTTCGCAGTTTTCGTTTGACCCATTTAGTGGTTTATTTGATTGTTCTACCATTGTGATGTCAGTACTGTAGATATTGCTTTTGATTGT
>JAUTBV010151117.1:0-10638 GCA_032361325.1 Lepetodrilus fucensis | reverse complement strand
TACCCTAGTATGGGCCTATGACCAGCGATATACGGTAAATGCGCTACACATTTGACGATATCCCATTGTAACCTTGCATGAAACGTCACGATTCAGACGTCATTCATAGCAACCGTCAAAATTCTTCCTGTCACTGGAATTGAGACGAGACTTACCGGCCCTATTATTTCTTTTTTCAGTACATTTCCGTCGTAAGGAGGTGATCGTGTACCCTGACGACGAGAAGAAGCCACCACTAGGGGAGGGTCTGAACAAACCCGCAGAGGTCACCCTGGATTGTGTCTGGCCCAACGACAAGACCACACGGTCCCCAATCAAGGTCAGCCATTTTATGACCTTATTTTTTTTTTTTGTCTTGTATGTATATCATGCTAGCATGCCAGCAGGCATGGCAATCTTCGTTAGAAATCCACTTATTTATTTGTCCAAGTGTCGATTTATCCAACCTGGACCTGGTCATTACCTGGTTTGTCGAATAGTAATATGTTTGTTCTTGTCACAGGAATCTGCACGACTGAGGGCAATGAAGTATCAGGCTAAGATTGAGGACATCACCAGCAAGATTGGAGCAAAGTTCATCGACTACAGGCCCGAGACTGGCTCCTGGGTGTTCATGGTGGGTGTATTTTAGAGTTATTTACCCCTGTCCTTTGTCACGTGGCTATTGCGTATGGCCGATGTAAAATAATAAATTGCTCACTTTGTCACATGAACATTGTGCTGTCTTTGCACAAATTTGTTCATTTTGTTCAAGCAAGAATTTTGTGTTTTTCATTTCAGTTGTGATCACTATTTCAATTAATCAGTCGATTTATATGGATTGTGGAATTTGTACATTTGCAACTATGAGGTGGTCTCTAGAGCAGTGGTTTACGAAGTCTGTTGCAAAGAATGACACGCTTGTTCTGCGTTTCAGGTGAAACATTTCTCCAAATACGGCTTGGTGGACGATTCCGATGAAGACGAAGTCTCGGAGTCCGACAAGAAGAAGCTGAAGGTCGCCAAGCAACAGCAGCTCCAGATACAGGTCAGTAGCCAATGGGAACGAGCGAGAGAGGATGAGGTGGTGTGATTGGCTAACTGACCGACCAATGGCGGGAGACCTTCCAACATTCATGAGTTGACCAATCGATGTCGTTTGTGTTTGCTCAGTGAAACTTTGGAACAGATTTGTTGTGTGATGTTGTGAAGTTATGACTATGCATTGTTTATATCGGTAATGGATTTCTTGAGGTTATCATCGGGTGTTGTGAATAAAATTTCTCGAAGAAAGGAGTCATATATTCGTGGATGTGCATATTCTGAGAAATTGAGAGACTCATTTGTGAGATAAAATAATTGAGATTCTCTCTCATGATGGAAATTTTGTGGAAGTTGTGGTTTTTGCTGATGTGGCAGTAATGAAGAAACAACCACCAGTACATTCATATTGTGATTGTTGGGTTTTGTGCGCGAAAAATACTGCTTTCCAGTATAATCTTTGATGACTTCTGTGTTTGTGATCTAACTAACCCACACATTGTGACTTAATGGATCGAAGTGCAAAAAGACAATATACCCTCATAGATCGAAAGACGATGTGTATACATTTACAGTATTTCATAATGACGCGAGACGGCGAGACCCGAGATCTTAAACTGTACAGTCTATGACGAATGCTTTTTTTTCCCCAATGACGTGAACATTTGTCAGGATAGTAATTACTAATTGTTCACTGAGAAATGAGAGGTGGTTTATGTGCAAGAATAATTATCTGTGATAGTGTGAAATAATTGAATGTTTTAACATTGTATGGCTTCAGTTGTATTATGGACCGAGGTTATGAAACCTTTTGGGTTACGATTTCATGCTCAAGTCAAAATGTCTGGGTAAAATATTCCTGCTGTAATGTACAGCAGAAATTAAATCAATCGATCTACTAAAACAAAATTGTCATAATCTCCATATTTAATTTTAGTTGAACATGAAATCGTAAACTTAATAATAATATTAATAACCTTGGGGGCATGGTGGCTGTTGAAGAAGATATTTAATATTTATTATTTTCCATTATTGATGTAAATATTCAAATATGATGTGTGACCTGAAATATTTCTTAATATGTTTTCTGCAATACTGTTGACAATTTAAGATGGAAGTTTTCAGGACTGGTTTTTTTTGGGTGTAAAATGGTATCACTTGTGCATATGCATGATTAAAATGGGACAATGAAAGACCATGCTAAATATTACCCAGAAGGGAATTCTTTCAATTTACCTAATGGTTTCTCTTTGTAAAATTGTAAATGTCATGAAATTTCAACCCAATGTGGAGTGTAAAATCCAGTTTATTTGGGGTTTTTTAACCTTAAAAGATTATTTTTGTATAATATTATATATATATATAGCATGTTTTTAAAAATAAATAGTTTTCAATGAATTCATGAAATATACATTGTTATATATCTCTATGCAATCTATGACAATTGTACATGCCTGTATCTATTCAAATCTATCTATGTATGTACATAATATATGGTGACTAGGTGGTTACCGTGGATATTTGAAATAAAGTACTCAACATGTTCTTCATACCCAGCTCAACGTTATATATTAGTCTTTCTGTAATGCAAGTTTGTCGCAAATGAGTGAAAGATTCCCGCAGCGACGTTAAACTCCATATTTACTCACTCACTGTAATGCAAGAATAGGTGGCAATAATAATTGAGAGGATTGTGATCGCTTTATCAAGGTTCTATGAATACGGGTTATTGAATATTCGATGGCAGGGATTGTGAAAGATGTTAGTCTACTGACAAAGTTTCCAAACTATGGCGGGACAGATGATAGCGCAGTGGTAGAACGTTTGACCGGAGCAAAAACGCCCAGGTTTAAATCCCATTTGTGGAGCCTGGCATCAATGTTCGCGAACGTTACCTTTCGAATGCGATCAGGATAGGATGTGCTATCTGTATCATGGCAATACAGTTACCATCATTGGTCTGTCAGTACCAGCCAGTGCTGGTTGCGTGTTTGACAAGTGGTGATATTAGTAAAAGGACATTGCTCTTACAGTGACTCTTTCACCAAAATCCAAGTTACGCGAGAAATCCGTGCAGAGAAACCAGTGATGGGAAGTCCTCGCCATTTTCAAAACAAACACTTGTTTACATTCCTCAAGTAAAATAGTGTATTTCGATGGGTTTTTATGCATTTTCATCTTGCAAATATTACCCTATTTATTACACATGACCAATACTAAAAATGGGCATAAGTAAAATCCCCTGTAGTGTGTATGAATACAAAACAAAAAGGCTAAGGGCATCGTATTAGGGGAGTTGCAAGGTTGCTTGTAAAGTTTGATTGATTGAACAGCAAATAGAACTGCCAAAGGCATAATGCAGATCTCTTTGGAAGATAGACCATGGTGATAGATCGACTCGCTCCAGTCACCAGTGCCCAGTACATTCTACTAACTGGAAAAAATAGAGGACTTTGGATTGCCATGAAACAAACCCTGTAATGTTTGCCCTTGCAGAAGTTGAAGAAACTGCAGGATAGCCAACAGAAAGGGAAGCCGGTCATGGGTCAAGGCGACACGCAGGATGAAGATCAAGGTGACAAGGACAAGGAAGGTTACGAGGCTACGTACGGGCAAGGAGAGGACATGGATGATTTTGACGACGATTCCGAAATGCCGGATATCTCGTCGGAGAAGTTCCCAGGGGACATGATGGACGATGATTCAGGTTTGTGGTCGACAGGGTTTCGTTCCTATGTATAGTTCGTTATCATAGATATTGACATCCTTGTACCAAAGGGGAACTTTATTCTGTGCATGCATCACTTCATGTGGTACCCCTGAGGCCTGTTCAGGAGGGCGAGTACACGCGTGAAATCGCCTTAGCAACCATCATCATTCATATGTGACGTCACGCGATAACTCGCGTAAACTCGCCCTTCTGAATAGGCCTCTGGTATATAGCTAGGGGGAAACTTGTACAGACGGTTTGGGAGCTATAAATAGAACCATTTTAAATGGCTAAGTAGTTTAAAAATAAATATTGCAATATCAGCTAAGAGACGCACGCAGCTCTAATAACAAGCAGGAATGATAAAATCTATTCCATTGGATAGATTTTTATACCGAATTGATTGGGAACATTATTTTTGGCCGAATAATGATATAAATAACAAAACAAGAATTTGTTACTAGCCCGTAGGATACATTAACATTAGGAGAAATGGATCGGAACGGAATTAAGTATCCCTGGGGTGCGAGGATGAGATAGAGGAACAGATTTGCAACAAAAACATTATAAAGTTGCGTACACAAAAAACAGATTCCAGTGCATTTTGTGTCTCGGAATTATTAGAGTAATTATGGTATATTCAGACCTGCCTACCTTTCCGGTTTCTCCGTAATGTTTCCTGAGAAATACCTTAAATTACAGTATTCCGTAGATGCAGTTAAAGTTTCCGGTGGCCCCCGAATAAATAAATAAATCCGCGAATATGTCGTGATGCTAGACACGCTAGAGCAGTGGGACAGTCTAATGCAAAAGTTACTAACTTCTACGATCGTAACTACCGCCCGCGAAAGTTACACTACGGAGTCTCTACCTACTAGTCGAGTCTGCAGTATAAATATATATATAACTCGGGGAATCCCTGTTACTTGTGTATGCGTGATATGTCAGTATGGCAAAGGGAGATAATTTCATTAAGGTTAACACCAACATAGTCTATTTATAGATGGCATTGCGCATGTGTAGCGTCAACTAAAATGTCTACTTTCGCTTTATCATCCTCAAGTTATTCCTATCGGTTATTACGCAAACAGTCACAAAGCAATAACAGTTCTAATCTTTGATCCAAAATGCAAACACGACTTATTTTATAACATTACTAATGCATAGATACTTAGTCAAATAATTATAACTCGATCAGACTGACTCTTACCAGTATGCGCACTATAAGCGGATTGTTTTTGTCTGCAAAACAAAAGTGTCTGCTAAACTGGTCTTAGAGCGTGCGTTCCCAGTTCAAATGAAAACATGGCGAGTAAAAGAACAACAGAAAGTTCTGAGCCGGATTCTTGTTCCATTAAGAAACCGAGAATTCTTCAGAAGTTTTTGAATGATTATAGTCCAGTGTGGAAAAGAACATTTTCAAACCATCTCCTTCAGCGCATGAAGAGCACTTATACAAAATCTATCGGCCAGACATAAAACTTTTTCTGTCTTGTCAATGGATGCATCATATGTGTCATGGTATGTGATTGACTGTTTTGGTTCCTGCATTAAAGCCTGCCACCAGTTCTGGCTGTATTTTTAGGTTCCGTTTATCATGTTTTTATTGAAATATATTCAACTGTTCAAATCAAATTCCATTGGTGATTGTATTCCTGAGAGATTCTTAAATTTCCTGAGAAAACCTGTTTAAGAGTGCTGGTTTCCTGACAAGGGTACTCATACATAGGCAGGTCTGTATATTGGATATCTGGAATTATTAGAGGAATTACGGTATATTGGATATCTGTTGACATTGCAGATGAGGACCTGAAGGCTCAGATTCCCTCTTCTCACCGTCTGGCATCCAGTCTCGGGGTCAACGCTCACAACATGCAGGTCATGAAGGCGTCCTTCTTTGCTCAGGACGACTACCAGGACGAAATTAAAGGTATGGCGTCCAAAATAAAACTGCATGTTTTGCCTGCATACAAGTTTACAGTTATAATTACTACTATTGGGACATGGTTAAAGATACAGCAGCCAAAATACTATCTTGTTTTGCAAGCACAAAAACAAATTACAAATTTAATATTGACTATTGGGATGCATTAAAATATATGGTACCTAAAATACTGGCACTTTTGCATGCACAAAAAAAAAAAATTATAATTACAAATACCGGGACAAGTTTTAAGATACAGCGCGTAAAATACTGTTTATTTTGTATGCACTCCAAAACACCAAAACAAAACACCATACAATTTTAATGTTTATTACTGACATGTATTTAAAGATACAATACCCAAATACTGGCTCTTTTTGCATGCACAAAAAATTGCAATTACTGACTACCAGGATACGTCTAAAGATGTAAAACCCAAAATACTGCCTGTTTTGCCAGCACAAGAACATTACAATTGTTATTATGACAACTAGGACAATTTTAAAGCTACAGCAGCCAAAATACTGCCTGTTTTTGCAGCATAGTGATTATTCGTATTACTATTGCTATTACCAGCCAGTCTGGGCGGCCTCTCGGGCGGGAAGTCTCTGTGGAAGCAGCAGGATCAGCCAGTACCGAGTCTCTTCAGTCCGTCACTCAAGACCAAGTACACGACGCCACTCAAGATGTCGATGTCGCCCGTGCCACAGGAAATGCTGAAGCAGCCACCAGGTAACCACTGGAAATAATGAATACTGTAAATCACGAAATTAACGCGTCACTAATTTAATGCAACTTGTACATTTTAGATGCGACACGAATAAAATGCCTCCATATCATGTCTCCATATATGTTTTTGCCCAGTACTTACCTATAATGCCCAGTACTTACCTATAATGCCCAGTACTTGCCTATAATGCCCAGTAATTAAATGCGGTCGCATTTTCACATTAATATTTTTCTCGCATTAATTTCATGATTTACAGTACCCTCGACGAAAAACAAATCTGTTTTTAACATTTAATAACATTGTGAGAAATACTAATATGGATAGACGAACGGGAAAGTACCCACCCACCCCCCCCAAAAAAAAACACCTTTGGAAATGTTATCGATTATTTAATTTTTCTTTTTTTAAATAATTATTATTTCCCCCAGTAGAATTTTTTTTTTAAATCAACTTCATTTATCACAGATCACACACAGTTAAGACAGTTAATGTAATATTGTAGTCTCCTATTTCTTAATATTTACTCTACGACAAAAAGCAGTAATTCATTCATTCAGTATAATTGTAATCCTCTTGAAATCCTGCCACAGGTTTGTTCTCGGAGAAGCTGATCGCACCCGAGGCCAGACGTCCGCAGAAGTTTGCGCACCCGCCGCTGGCCGAACATATGCTGCTAGCTAGCGGGCTGACCAGTCACGACACTCCACGGAAGATCGTGGGCTCGCGGGTCAGGCGGGACATTCCAGCCGTGGGCGACTCGTTGATGTACAAGAAACAGAAGCTGGTGGTGGATGCGGGCTGCTTCATGGGGCGGTCGTTCCGCGTGGGTTGGGGGCCGGGTTGGACCATGGTGCACAGCGGGCTACCCTCCAGCTACCAGAAGACAGGTAATCATAGGATCCGCCATCCTCGAAAACACAGGCCATTATGAATACACTAACCTCCGTCAAATACCCTGGGATCACTGCCTATATAGAACTCCGTTTTCTACTACTGTTCGCCAGTTTGAATATTTTAATAAATTATATAAGCAACCAATCAGAGACTAGACATGCGACTGATGCGTTGGGCTTACGTGAGCTCTTGTAGTGATACGCGCGAGCTATAATAGGCAAAGAGTTATCTTCGCCTATCTCACGTGTATCACTACAAGAGCTCACGTAGTGTAGTCATAATGGCCTGTGTTTTCGAGGATGGGGTAGGGTTAACATTAACACTTTAAACATTGTGTAGCTGTGTGATGTAAGATGCTCCTACTGTTCTCGGCCAGTGAGGGTTAACCCTGTGACTCAGTCTGTAAAGTGGACTCACAATCTAGCAACTCAGGTTCAAATCTCAGAATGTTTGACCATGGAATATGTCATCAAACTGTGACTTTTATGGTAATCATTTTATTTTCATTGATTTTTTTTAACTGTTAATTTACAGGTGAACATTGTGGATCCCCGGAAGTTAACCGAGGAATTCAGTAACATCCTGGCTGATAGAATTATTGCCACAAATGTTGTGGCAACATTTATACTACACAAACAATTGTAAGTGAATATTGCACAATATTCTCTTATTTCTTCCATGTTTTATGTTAATGTTTTATATTTTATAAAAATTAAAAAAAAGGATACTAACGTGCATATTTATATTTCGCTAAATCAGTGGTTGTGAGAATTCGCTGATAGAACTACATTATTACCCGGGATATAATTTCTCGAAGCATTCATATATCCACTATGAGACCACAGTGCACGATCCCCATGTATTAGTACTCGTAAATGGGTGAAGATTCCTGCTGCAACATTAAACACAATAATCACTCACTCATGGTCTTGTAGTAGATAACCCAGGTGTATCGGTATGCACGCATTGAATGTTTCCGTGTCTGGACTGTGCAGATACATCCATGACAAGGTTGCGGACACCAAGGAAAGCATCGTGGTGCGCGAGGTCGGCAACGTCACGTGTGACACTGAGATCACGTTCGAGTACTGCATGAGAAAAAACGAGAGTCGGGAGACGAAACCTGTTCCACAGACGAGGATGGCACCAGTTCCAGAGACGACACCAGTACAGGAAAGTTGTAGTAAGTTTATCTCTCACTGGAATTATTACAAAATTTGCACTAAACATGGATTCAAAATGCATATTGTTCGAAGATAAAATGCACCATTTCCCGTACTATAGTAATTGTCGGGATTTAAATCGGCCATTGTTAATAAAAAATTAACCGGTTGCGCTTTTTTTTTTTAACAACGTGTGAGACTACGCAGAAGTCACTATAATAATAATAATAATAATAAAAATAGAAGTGAAAGAATGTAAGTGACATAATATTGAAAGCAGCTGTAAACCGCAATTAAAAAAAAATTAAAAAAATCTACATCAGGGTCCATCTCGTGAATATGATGACATTTTCTACAATGACTATATTTTTTACAGTTGTGGTGGACGCAATACCAGGGGTCGCCACTTCTTCCGGGATGAAAACGGGTGGAAATGAAGAGCAGACGCCAATGCCAGACCAATTTCCCTTCCAGCTGCAGATCCGATACACGGACACGGAGGGCATGAAGGCTCTGAGAGTCCTCACCAAGACTAAGCCAGTGACACATGACAGGAATCTTGCTGAGCAGCGTAAGTACTCAGAGTATGCCAACAGAAATTTAGAGGAGTATGCTGATAGAAATATGGAGAGAATGCTGACAGAAATGCTGACAGAAATATAGAGTATGCTGACAGAAATATGGAGAGTATGCTGACAGAAATGCCGACAGAAATATGGAGTATGCTGATAGAAATATGGAGAGTATGATGACAGAAATATAGAGAGAATGCTAACAGAAATGCTGACAGAAATATAGAGAGTATGCTGACAGAAATGCTGACAGAAATATAGAGTATGCTGACAGAAATATGGAGAGTATGCTGACAGAAATATAGAGAGAATGCTGACAGAAATATAGGGGAGTGTGCTGACAGAACTATAGAGGAGTATGCTTTAGAGTATGCTGAAAGAAATATACAGTATGCTGGCATTACGTCATTAGTATTCTGACAGACATATACAGAATATGGAAAAAAATGAACAGAATATGGGCTGGTGGACATAATATGTACAGAATATGGACAAATTTGTACGGAATATGGACAAAAATGTACAGAATATGGATACAAGTGGACAGCATATGGATACAAGTTGACAGAATATGTACATAATATGGACATGTGGATAATATGGACAGTATGTGGACAGAAATGGACAGTGTTCTAACAGACTGATGTTGTGGTTGTTGCAGACATAAACCTGGACGTGTTGGGGACGCACGCCGCCCAGACTGCAGCTAACCTCGCTCTGCAGGGAGAGTACACCATGTCCCGGGGGGTGGCACTCATGAACCAGAGGCTGGCCTGGAGAGTGACGTAAGTCTGCACATCTTTTGTAAACTCTCAGGGCTGTGTGTAATGCTTAACTGTATACCGACCGACCGACTACCCATAACAGGAATCGGCCAGTGTTCAGTAAGCAGAAGAAACTAGGGCTGCGTTCAGGACAATACATTTCTCTACTTATCTCTACATAGCACTACAGTAGTTGTTCAGCCAACACATGGTAGCACTACGTAGTACTACTTTTTACTTTTTACTAGGAAATAGTAGGAAAACCCAAAGCATGAATGGAATGCACTGCATGAATATGCAAACCGATTTCCTGCTATTTTCCTTACGGAATCGTTCAGCCAGCCACTACATTGTACAAAAGGAGCGTAGTGTAATGTATTGTGTCCTGAACACAGCCCAGTTCTAGTCCTGTTCCAAAGAACGATCCTACCATGACAGACAACTCCTATGCAAGTATACGGAACTATGACTCTTGTATCACTACGCTTGTTGTGTGGAACGAGCCCCATGATGAAATTTTGATCTGCAGCCATTTCTCTTAATGTAGTGGTATATATAGGCTATGTTTTGTGACACATTTCATGTACTACTTTTACCCATTTTAAGCAGTGGGTTCCATACAATTTATCTTCTTCCTACTGGCCCCCATTTCACGATGACACTGTCGTAACTAGTTAGGAGCTCCTAAGCCAGTCCTAAGAGTTATTACCTCGTAACCAATGTTTCACACTGCCGCCACAAGTTTTATCCCTTCTTAAATCAGCATCTAACTTAGGAGGTGATTAGGGCTCGACATTAACTTTTTGTCTTGGCTGTCCGGTCGGACAGCTGGGGGGTCACTTTCACCTGTCCGAAATATTA
>JAUTBV010151106.1:0-10639 GCA_032361325.1 Lepetodrilus fucensis | reverse complement strand
TACTACTACTACTACTACTACTACTACTACTACTACTACTACTACTACTACTACTACTACTAGTAGTAGTAGTAGTATGCAAACAATAGAATCATGTGCCTCTATCGTCGGGTTCCAGTGCCGCAATGCTTCTGCACCAATCCATCTGTATATCTTTGCAGTTTATTCTCTTAAATATTCTCCAATCTATAACGAGTCGGTTATTTAATCCCAGTTAACTGAATGTCAAACCTGAATTTCATGACATTGATACTAATTCTACGATTACGTTCTTGTCCCAGGTGAGAGCAATTTGTCTATTGAGCCGGACAGACCCCTGTACATCATGGAGACCTCTGGCCTGAAGCTGGACTGCACATACAAGGGGGACAACGGACACATAAAGTGGACAAAGGATAGGATACCTGTCAACGAAAAGGAGTTTACGATGAGCACATTCAGGACAGCCTCCGTCATCAGCGGCAAGATCCAGCTGGTCACCACTCTCACCATCACCAAACCTTCCATGAATCTCGGGGATTCCGGAAGATATGCCTGTGTCAGTGGGTCGCAAGTCAAGACCATCAGAGTGAGAGTTCTACATGGTTAGTATATGGCGTCATGTTCTTATTGTGTCTTATCATCCTCGGAACCCCGGTCATTATGACTACATATTTGACGGAGGTTAAGTGTAGTCATAATGGCATGGGTTTCGAGGATGGTGTATTATAGGTATATCATTTATTTTTGTTCTTTTGATTTTCTCTTGGTTAACATGAGATGAGAGTATGTACAGTGTGTTACGTTTATTACGTTGTAATGTCTGTTACGTTCATCGACGTATGAACAAATAAAACTGATGTGCCAATTATTTTATGAATCCGCGAAGCATAATTTTCTGTTCATTCTTAAATGAACGTAAAATATACTGCAGTCCTTCCTCCTAAATAAATTAAACAACACTTTGGTGGAGATTTAATGGATTTAGTGGTCTAACAAGGGCATCAATTGTAATTCATATATTTTAGAATTGATCATTAATATTTGCAACAAACTGTTGGTGATAGGTCGTGACCAATCATGTGCCAATCAAGAGGTAGGAGGCAAACCTCGTTTTGGTCATTTTATGTATGAACTAACTGTTTGGGGGTTATGTGGTCTAATAGTTTTTCCGGATTCACAACAGATGTATTTAGTAACCGTTGAAAAGATAGCAATACCATTCACTGTGTTCAAAGTGTATTCAAAGAACAATGTCGGTTGGGGACAGAAAGTGCATGCACTCATTTAAACCTCGTTACACTTCACAGTGTTCACTGGTGGCCACGCTATAACTGACCCGGGCGGAAGTATACGTCTGAAGTGTGACCCGGACACTCGCGACGTCCAAGTGGTGTGGACAAAAAACAATGTTCCGCTGACAGAGTTACCGGACCTGACCGGACGTTACAAACTGGAGTCTCAGAACACAACTCTCAGGATCCTCAACGCCAGTACGTGTGTCGTAGTGTATTACCTCTCCTGCTTTAGAGAACGTAACATCCTTCACCATGCTGCGTTCAATCAGCACAGAGTTGTGTAAGCGGCTTAGCTAAACTGGTTCCCTGTCCCATGTACTGTTCATACGACTCTTGAGACAGGGGCTAGTTTGGTAAGCCGCTTGAAAGCCATTGTAAACCCCAGGCATACAGTTGTATTAGGAACTACGTCTATATGCATACACATTGTTTACTGATAGGTTAATAGTATTCATAATTATATATTATGAGAAATATATATATTACTATGGCTGTGCACCGTGTCTAGCTCATCAAATGTTACAACCATAAGATAGAGCTGTTCTGGCAAAGCCGGGGGTATTCGTTTTATTGTTTTAGAAATGTTCTTTACTTTGGCATGTGTTACAATGTAACTGTGTTTCACAAGCACAGTAAAAATAACAGAATCAGAATATTAATAATGCAGTAATATATTGGGTCATGTTTCTTTATCTTCATGTATGTCAGAGTATGTTATCAAAACTTTCAATTATCAGCCATGCAGTATTAATAACTATACCAATGCATATTACCTGGAGACTATACTTTTGAAGTGACATTTATTGCATACATATGCGCTTTAGTTTGGAGTGTGGGTTTAAATTCAGAACGTATATCTATGGCAGTGAATAGATGGCTCGTTACGTGCCTGTGAGTGTCGTATACTATCTGTTTTTAATTGTAGAGTATGCAAGTGGTAGTGGATGGCTAATACATCTAGTGTTACCTTCTCTTTCAGCATTCTCAGACAGTGGAGAATACGAGTGTCATATTAAGCCACGCTATGGAGTAATACAAGGAAACCTGAGCGCCGAGGTAGTTTTAAAAGGTATGTACATGACTATATGAAGATACAATTGAACAACGCACATGTGTGTAGATTTCCGTTTTTGTTTGGTTTGGCATCTCACTATGGTGGAGTTCTTTTGTTTGAATTCCAGTTTCGATTCTCTTCACACCGGGTATATGTTAACCACACTGATTATATAATTAAACGACATGAAGAGTGGCTTTCGAAAGTGTTTTTCTCAGATCACGTTCTAGTCATTGTATGGCAGGATGAAACCTGCAGCACCCGTAGCACTAAATCATGCAGTAAACCTGCGAGCACCGAGCGGTACTGACACACTCTAGCCACGGTACAACTCCCTTGATGTCGTTTCTCTGGGGCGGGTTCGAACTCGATACCGTTGGCTCAGAATTCGGACGATTTTACCAAGTACTACCCACCCCTGTTTCGCTGCCATACAACTGTGACCGACATTTTCTCTCATTATTCTCTATAGTCAGAGATACGGCGTATTCTGCAGTGGCAATTCTAGTTATTGTGATGGCTTTGATGCATCAGACTTTCAATTAGCTACCTTCACCAACTAGCACATTGTCCAGCACACCAAGTAGTGGACAGATAAGGTAATCTTCCTTCGCTCTGGGGAATAGTCCGATGTCTATTAAAACCTAATGAAGGAGAATACTCCAGTCTCTTATTATAATGTAAAAGCCTCTTTTGAAGAGATGAATTTTGTAAAATTCGGTACTTAACGCGTCATTTGCTCAAATGTCAACATTAATAACTCAAACATCGTGCTTCTATTAGCAGCTGACATGAGAAACATAAATGTCCTGAAAGTGAAAATATTTGTCCAGCAACAGAGAGCTAAGCTATTTATTAGCGATTAAGATCTGGCAAAGTGGTTACATAAATCAATACTGTTGAACAAGGCGGTGGGAAAGTTAGAATGTTTCTTGATGACAGCGATATTGAAAAGTGGAAAGTTTTCAAATATTAATGCGGTTTAAAGAACCGTGTTATTGCTGATGTTTCTGAAGTAAATAAAGCTTTTCGGCTGCCACACTTACAAACTGTGACGCCACCTAAAACGAAATATGATTATTTGTAGTATGCATCATCGATAATTTGAATTCCTTTTTCCAAAACATCATTTATTCAACAAATACCAAATATTCATATAATAATTATGGCTTGAGTTTTCCCTGTGAAAAGAAATGTAATTGAATGTATGGTTAATATAGGGACAATTCTCCATAGCGGTTTCTAAGACGTATCTGTCTGTTTGGTTCAAATAGCAGTACAGCGTATCAGATCTCAAAGACATAGGCGAGCAGCAGCCTTCTGAAGCTAGTCATATATGTCGTGTATTGCAAATATGTTGCATGCCACTCCTGTCTGAAACGTAGAAGATAACACCACAGACACGCGAATACGCCTGATATATTGTTACGCGTGCTGGAGACAGTTTGGTATGCAATAGCACTGTGTATGCATTGCGAGGTCCAATTCCCCATTTACAGCCTCATCGAGAATCTGCCTCTACTTTATCTGAGTTAGGCGACCAGCTCTGCTACCCTTGATGTAATGCAGGTCTCTATCTCCCGGCATCTACGAGTCCTCTACTTCCTGACTGGACCACGTGGTCAATACAGATCGTTACCCACATGCTCCGAATTTAGAGCCAAATTCCTGGCAGAGTTTGGGAAGTAAATTTCAAGACGGTGACATCGATTGAAGTCGGAAGAATTCGCGGGATACATGTTGTGAAATTCTGAACGTGGAAATGCGCAGTGACGATTGCCCTGCAGGCAGTAAATAATGGATAACGATGACATTTTGATTTCGTCCATGTCCCCAAATGAGATCAAATGATCCTATTATAAAAAAAAGATGCCGCCTGAAATTGTTCACTGAAGACAATGAATACTGTAGCTAATTAGATTATCAAAGCAGCGTTTTAAGGGGTACAGCCATATTTTATTTTAATATTTAGATCTACAATGGGATTTTAAAACATAATTATCGTAGACATCCTGTTACGAATAGACCGTCATAGGACCGCATTTGTATAACATTTCTCACTATCCATCACAGCTTTCACAATCGGTGGAACTGGAAATTAACAGTTCTATGCGAGGAATCGATGTCTATATATTACTGAAATTAAGGGAGATTCACACGAAAAGATAGGATCGATGTTGAAGAATATTGCCGGATGTGTGATCTTTAAGTGAAAGAGAAGATCTCTCCTCCCCTTTCCCTCCTCCCCCCTCTCTCTCTCTCTCTCTCTTTCGTGTAGATTATACATTATACATGTGAGCAGAATAAAATTCGTTAACATTTCCAAGTAAACAGTTTTATGAGTTTTATCAAGCGTTGTTCAAACGTGCAGTTTGGGTTGAACTTAAAACCCATGTATCAAGACGAAATCGAAATTCATTTTATTCGCATTTCGCAAAGCAAAGCTCTGACACAGTTTCCGCTGTTCAAGCCTGTCACATCTAACAACGCTGAAAGAACTGTTTTGTGAATGACTTCAGTTTAATCAGGAACTACTGGCTCGGGGGCACATATTTTATGTCGCTCTTTGCGGGGAATGTTAGAAGCTAATTGGGAACATTTTTCATCGACCAATAATCCGGGGTCGTGATTGAACATAAATAGAAAATGGCGGTAATGGAGGCCCGCTTATCTTTCAATGTTAATAACATAATCACCAAGTCCATCTACCATCGCTTTACTAGTGGCTACCATTATTATAGAAATTGCAAATGTGAACCGTAACTAGTTTCATGTAACATGCATCCATATCTGATCATGAAATATAAATTGTCTACGAATAATGACTACTTCCGGTGTAAAATTCATAAAGGCGTTTTAGATTACTTCGGCTTTGTCTTGAATCGTAGTATAAACGATTGAATGTAAATACCTTAGGGCAATATTTCATACAACATCGACGAAAAATAACTTAGGGCAATATATTATACATATTCACGTACCAAACGATCGATTTCTATATAGGGTTATGTGGTTTATAAAACAACGAATTACCGATTATCGATGCAAGCTTTCAAGGCAATTGCTAATCGACCTGCATGGTAATCATTTGTCCGTAAATATTTAACAATATGAGAACATCTTGCTTCAACGGACTAAAGTCTTGTAGTACAAAGATGTGTTTAAAATAAACGTATAAGCGTCTTATTGGTCTCATCAAAGAAACTTCCGAGCTGATTAATGCGGTCTCTTTAAAGAAAAGCTGTGCACTGTCGTGAAAATGGGTTAACTCTAATACTGGCAGCTTTCCGATGATGTAAAGACAGTTTAGGATTGATAAAGGAGTCAGTTTATGACCAACGTCAACTTTATTGATCACCCGATGTCAATTATTATATAGGCGACGTAGCCAACTCCCCCTTGTGTCGAAGCTAGATTTTCTTTCAAATTACATGAACAATGGGGTGGTGGGGTGGTCTGGGGAGTGGGGTAATGTGGATGTGGGTGTGGGTGTGGGTGTGGGTGTGCAAATAAAGGTTTACAAATTACAATAGGATCTTAGATTTATCAAAGGTGCATCAAGCCGGATTCACATTTTCATATCTCTATAAAAAATGCATCCTCGAAACTCAGACTAGTATGGATGTTAAGTAGGCATAATAGTCTGTGTTTTGGAGGATAATAACATTAAGATGTGAGTCGTTTCCTGGATAAGAAATGACTAGGTGAAACCAACATACACAGACGTAGTTGTTAAATAAGTATGCTAGCATATCCACATACCAATAGCAATGTATCGCCCATATTATCTTTATATAATGAATTGCGAATCGTTTTAGACAAGCCTTATATACAGCTAATATTATATCCGATTATTCTACTTTTAATATATCAAACTATGTTAACAGCTTAATAAAAAAAAAGTATTGGTTAAAGAATACTTCCATAATGATGTTATGACGTACAAATCCATCTTGGAATTAATCAGGATCACAGGCAAAATTGCACATACTGGATTCTGATTGGATTCACATGGACATTAACTGTCTCTAATCTGTGCATGCAGCGTGGTGCATGATTGGGCTTCGATGATGATATGCAGTGTGATTGCTAGGGATTATACTTAGAGCCCTGAACCTAATAACCCTACCTGTATACGGGGAGATCGACTGATTCTGGGTCATAATTACAGTTTCGGTGTAGTCTATAAGTAGGCAGCTCTGGTTCGTATGGAACTAATGCAAGTAAGACAACTACTTATTACGTGGTTCCTGAATCTTAGAATATTCAGATATTCCTTGTAATCGGATTTATTATCGGATTTATCCTGAAGATTACAACATCAGTTTATGGATTTACTTACGAACATACTATTATTAATTTCAATTTAGTTTATTAGTGTATACTCCACAGGGAGTTCAGAAGGAATATTGAGAGCACAGCTCCATTGACCGGGGATAATAATGTAGCGCCATGGGCATGCTTTCGAATGTGGATTTGGCGCAATATACATGTTGTTGTTGTTGTTGTTATTATTATTATTATCATTATTATTATTATTATTATTATTATTAATAGTAGTAGTAGTAGTAGTAGTAGTAGTAGTAGTAGTAGTAGTAGTAGTAGTATTGTTATTGGTAACTAAATTTAGTATGCATGTTAAAGAGCTATGTACAGAAACGTCAATCATTTTGAAAGATCGACAAAATCATCCTTAAAATCATCCTTAAAACAGTGTATACAATTCCAGCAATTTCACTGCCAGACATGAGGACTGGTAAGTCTGAGAAGTTACCCGTCCTCATACATGATCGATGATATACATCATACATGTCTTGTCATACATGATCGATGATATACAGCTTGAAAAACAAACCAAAAGTTACACGACATGCGAGCGTGCAAGGATAAAACGTTACCAGTCCTCGCTGAAAATAAAATATATTAAACTTAAACTTGTTAGATATACTGCTAATCTATGATGTAGTCTGAAGTCTGTATTTGTTAGAAAACCTAACTATTTATAGAAGTCAAATGCTTTGTCAAATGTTTAGAAATTGAAAGTTTACGTGATTTCGTATTTTTTGGTGTTATTTTTTCATACTATTTCATAAAATAACATGAACATGGTTATGAAATGCATATATTTGGATGTCAGTATCATTATTAATATTACACTGTTTTAATCCAAAGGATTTCATCTGAAACAATTAGATTTAGTTTTAGAACAGAATTCATTATACATATATGAGAGCATTAACAATATGGCGGCCATCTTTAGAAATGGCCTCCAAAAAGGTATTTAGCTGGGCATCTGAAATGTCCATCACCTGAAACTCATAGTGGCATTTAGTCCTCTTTTTTTTGGGTAGTCATTTTTCATCTGGCTCATGGGCTACGTGTGTTTGCCATGTATTAATCTTATGTGATTACATTTCAATTATATTTATCGTACAATTTATGTCATTATATATATTAGTCTATGTCATCTACGGTATATTTGAAATATTTGCATTTTCAGAGACATGCGAACCGTTCCTGGAGTTCCAGAAGTTACAATCGGATTCTATTTTTAATGGTGGCAATACAACTCGTCTTCTGACAGATAACACGAGATTAGAGTGCTCGGCGTCATGCTTTTCTCAGTTTTGGTGCCTAGGGTTCAGCTACACGAATCGTGACAAACAGTGCCAACAGTTTGACGTCATTCCAACGTTACAAGCGTTGGCGCCATCTCAAAGTTGGGAGACATGGGTTTTCCATGTTTGACTGGAATCCTTCGGGTGCGTTTAAAGACGCGAGCGGCTAGCAAGCCGCTTACCTAAACTAGTTCCCTGTCCTATCTACGGTTTATACGACTTGAGACAGTGGCTATAGTTTGCATAGGGACTTGTAGAGCGGAGCCAGTAGATCTACGTCTGACTTGTAAAAACCAGTCAACAAAATGTTTTTTACAAACGTAATACAAAAAATCATAAAGAATATCCGTACGTTTGTTGGACTAATAATGCATACATTTGCATTCAGTTATTAAAAACAGCCCAATTCTAAATTTCATCATATTTCCATACACTGATAGATAGAAGTCAGACGTAGATCAATCGTTACCAAGTCAGACGTAGATCTACTGGTTCCGCTCTATAAGTCCCTGTGATAGTTTGGTAAGCCGCTTGCAAGCCGCTTGCGTCTTTGAACGCGCCCCTTGAGATTGCGGGAATTCATGCTATAGTGTGGTTTGAATAAAGCTTGTCTAGCCACTATTATTGCCTTGTAGGGCGTTTATTATGCTAGTCGTTTATTGTATAACTAGCTGTTTAGCTAATAATTGCCACGACTACTTGACAAGTCGTTGTGATGTGTAATGGCTAGTAGCCTAGTGCTATGACGAAAGTCATGAACCCTATAGTTAGTGAATATTGTATGTTCATCATGAAATAGTGCTTGGCATCAGAGCGTGAAACTGAAACTTGAGAGTATACTACTATGAAATGTTATTTTCTGACAAAATGGCTACCGATAGTATTGTCAGACGTTCAGATTTGAATTCCTGAGACGTTTGTACAATATAAACAACCATCATTTGGGCTAGAAAACATTATTTAAATAACCCTCCGAGATATCGGACTTCAGGGGTAGAACTAAGTGTACATTTACAGATAGCCAGAAGGGCCAGATAGCCAGAAGGGCCAGATAGCCAGAAGTGGCCTCATAAACATCTACGGACATTAATTATTTAATGGCGTCAAGCTGATTCTTGTAATGGGCACCTTCCTTGGTAATAATCATAGCAGAAAGATGTTGTGTATAGCCTACCTCAATTGAGGTGTGTGCGAGTTTGATGATGCATAGTGATGCGTAATAAACTTTGATAATAATAATAAAAATAATTCATAATAATAATAATAATATGATAATGATAATGATAATTATAATAATAATGATACTGATAATGTTGATAATACTAACACTAATAATTTAATATGCACATTTACATTTAGACCGAGAAGCTCTGACCGCGGCGTTATAGTACAGCTTAACGTAGGATAAATACGGATTGGACTCCAGAAGACGACGTGGTATCAACAATCACGACATTCCAATCCGTCTTTATCCTACGTTAACAAATTGGAAGTAAGTGCATTTTAGATAGATAAATGGACACTCTATCAAACGATACCAACTTGTTACTTGTGCGCGAATGCATGCCATATCTTTCAGCTGCATCGCTAGCGCACTCGGCAAATTGCGGGCCCCTAGGTTTTGATGGAGGCTACCCTCTGCCGTCAAGACAGCGTCAAGCTGTACTATGACGGTCAGAGCTTCTCGGTCTAATTTACATTGCGTCAAATTCATGTTTGAAACCGTTCTCATGGTACTACATTGGTACGTGGATCAATCCGCCCTAACTTTCCTTCTCAACTCCATGATAGTAGTTTCTATTTTCTCCAAATAGAGATATTGGTCTCTACAATGAATGTAAGAAGAGCGGTAGACGATACGTTGGTCTAGATAGGCTTAATTATGTATCATACAATAAACTTACACATTAAGGTGAACGATCAACACTGTAATTGTGATCATAATTGTAGTATTCTAAAAAATAAATGCAAGTATACAAGTTAACATCTTCTCTGCCATCCAGTCTCATAATGAATAAAGTCCAACATACACATTTCATATAGAGGAATTTCAATCTGCTAATTGCTATAATGGAAACTGTGTTTAGTATAATGTAAGGGGTAAATATTCCACAGTGATGGTAATCAATCCATGCTATTGTGTCTGTGTTTGGACACGATTAAGCTAGCGTGTTGCTCACATTACGGCAATTATTAACTTGGTCTATCGTATAATCAATACAATGAATTAGATATCAGCTTTCTCCCATATTGACAGACAGACAGACATTTATTCAATATATAAGGCTTTGGTCCATAATACATTACTATATAGATAAGTATGCGTATTAATCATTAAATCACATACATAACAGTTTCCTTGATATGGTTTGTATTAGTCTTCTATTTGACAGGCAACACTATTAGTGAGATCGTAAATAACCCCCTGAACTAATAAAATGTGTGTGTGTGTGTGTGTGTGTGTGTGTGCGCGGGGCGGGAGGGGGTATTGTATGTGTGTTTAAAAAGATATGTATATATATATATATATATATATAGTTATAGGCCTATAGTGTTTGTAATCTATATATATATATATGAGTAAAGAGAGAGCGAGAGAGTGAGAGAGAGAGAGAGAGAGAGAGAGAGAGAGAGAGAGAGAGAGAGAGAGATATATATATATATATATATATATATAAAAAAAAAATAAC
>JAUTBV010151095.1:0-10640 GCA_032361325.1 Lepetodrilus fucensis | reverse complement strand
ACTACTATTACTACTACTACTATTTGTATTACGTATGCACATTTCATTATGATATACTAGTCCAATTTATAATTTGAGTATAATAAGATATAAAAATCGAAATACTACCTTAAAATAAATGCATAGACATATCATATACATATTGTAGAAACAAATTATATATTAATATGTGAAGTAATTGTGATTATGATTAAATTCAACTGCATGTTTTAAATACTTTTGTATAGTAGATATCAATATTGACTTTATTACACTATCCCTATAATGATTCATAAAAGGTATGTCACAAACGTCCAACAGATCATCTACCGTGTACCTACCTGATATCTAGACTTCGCGAACCGACAGCTAATGAATATGCATGACTTTCCCTCAGCCGAATCGGCGAAAGAGAATCCTAACCGCTGATTGGCTCGCCTGTGCTGCCAATCAGTGTCCGTGACAACAGAAACCGACGCATCTAGCCGGGTATAATAGAATGAATGGTGACGATACAATAGCCTCGTGAATAAGTGGGCAGGGCTTTAGATAATTTCATTAAACAGCAATAAAATGATCTGTAGAACACTTGGATCGTTTTACAAAGGGATAAACTGTTTTGCTTCTCACGCTGAGTATAAAGTGGGAGAGCATTTCGCCACAGGTAGTACCTAAGCGGACACTGTTCTGGAACAATCAATGAAGATAGTGATACATCGGACGCCTCTGAATAATTCACACAATACCAAAAAAGCACCTGACTATTTATCGGCTATAAAAAGGACCGGGTGCGCTGGGTGATACCAACTTTGGGAGTTCTAGCCGAACAACCAGCTCAGTGATTTTTTAGGATAACCAGACAGACTGTATTCCTGTATGTGTGTGTGCTGGTAATATTCATTCAGGATGTCAGTTGACTCTCGAACACCTTTACCTCGGACTCTCGCAGATCTGGTCCCGTCATCAATGGCGGCCATGATGCCGCATCTTCCGTATTATTACAGCGCGGAGCAGTTGAAGTCTTGCCACAACTCACTTCTGGCCGCTTCTATGGCGGGCAACAGTCATTCTTCACTATTCAGCATCGATAGCATCTTGGCACCCCGACCGATTATGGCCCACAGACCTACGCCCTACTTCACATACCCGGGCCTACATCACGCGCCTCCGGAATTCTTCGGTAAGTCGACGTAAAATTATGAAGCAGGGACACCCATCTTCCCATGGACGTAAACAACAAGGCAAAATTTAAGTATGATTATGATTTTTTTTCACCATAATATTTATGGCCAAAATAGTAATGACGTTATTATTTTTTTACATTCAAAAATACATTTAAAAAATACCAATAACACTATTTGAAAATATTCTGATCATTGGACATCTTCAGGTCAGAGGAATGGACATTCTTGTACATCTTCAGAAGAAAATCACGAATTATTCAGAGGAAAATCACGAATTATTAAAATATAGTATCTAGTCAACGCTTTCGTGATCCGATAACTAAACTGCAAATTGTATTTCTCCGTGTAGTTTTGAGTCTTCTGACAGCTTCAGAATGAATGGATTGTATCAATTTCGTGAAACAGTGGCTGCAAACGCCACAGGCTAGAGCAAGCCGTAGTTGGATGTTAAATAAAGGAGATTTTGTGTCTTAAATAATTGTGGAGACATCTCACAAGTGAGCTACAGTCCCTACTTCATTAGGTAAAATAATAGATTTTTTATTTGCGCTTATACTTTGTGCCACAGTCCTCCGCTGAAAGGCTTCTAGTGTTTTCCCCAAATAGACCAAGCACTTGTAACCTGGTTATGCGGTCAACCTAGAGTTATTTAGTTCTTTGTTCTGATTATCAGACTATTAAATGGAGAAAACATTGAAGAATATGTTTTATGCCATTCTACGCAAAGTAAGATGAATGTGTGTTTTAATTTAGTTTGTGAATTGTTTACACATTACTAAATGAAGTAGATACAATAATGTTAACGTCAATCTAGAATTATTCTTTGATTGCCATACTGAATTATTTTCCAGTATATAACTATACTTCCGTATTATTCAAGTTTAATCAATATCAATAAATATTATATAGTATACGTTCAATATATCTTTTTTTTAAAAATATTTTTAAAATAAAGTGAAAATTAAAGTTTAATGGGATTATATATTTGAACTAGAAGAGGGACCACTGATACATGGAATAATACTTGAATACAATACCCAATCTCTGCATGCATGTTGAATATTTAAAGAAATGGTTTAAACATATTTTATTTCAAAAATATAACTGAAAGTGGATTTGGCAAACAAGCAAAATGCTTATTTTCATGCCGCTCCATACATTACAAAATAGACATACATTAAATCATACAAATACATAAATACATAAATACATAAATACATAAATACATAAATATATAAATACAATATTGTTGCCGAGGTGATGGGTGAGACATCGTGAGTACTAATTTGCAAATTTGTAACAAACTTAATTTTAATAAATCTTCATAAGTTCAAGGATGGGAAGCACACTAATTTGTTTTTAAATTAGTTAAAGAAATGTCGTCAAAAGTTGTCTTAAATAATAAATACACGTTCGATTGGAGTAAAAAGGGTATTCCTGTTATTATATTTGAAATATAAACCTATTGGCTATTTTGAAGATGCTTAATTGGATGTTACGTTGGAGATTTCGTCAGTTGACTCAATTATCCTGCTTGCAAATATATCGTCTTTTTACATGTTTTCGATTTTTAATTTCAACTATTTATTTCTAATGATATACATTCACAGATAATAAAAAAAATCAACACTTCATTTTATATATTTCTACGCTCACACTTGACACATTCACCTTGCTGTTAAGACTTTTTGAGTTTTAATTTCAACTCTTTATTTCTAATGATATACATTCACAGATAATAAAAAAATGTCAACACTTCATTTTATATATTTCTACGCTCACACTTAACACATACACCTTGCTGTTAAGACTTGCTTAGTTATACATTCTGCTCTATTATGTACTGTCTATTAACACCTGAATCAGAACTCCATTAATGCTTACATAAGACAGTGTTTCGAATTGGGGATTACGACTTGATCGCTCTAACAAACAAGCTTATTTGTATGCCATGTAAACGTCTATATTGTTTCTTTGTTCCTTCCATCACACTATCTATCTTCCTAAGATTTGCACATTAACGAATGTAATGCACTGAATAATTATTCCCCACCTCATTATTAACTAATTCGTAATGCAGGATAGTAATTAAGGTGTTGATTTAGTCGAAATTCGCCCAACTACATAATGTAAAGTACTAGTAATCGGACAGGTTATGTGGGGCTTTCTATAAATAAGACAAGTACAGCTGTATATACAAATATATAGATTAAACTATCGCTGTTTATCTAAATACTATTACGACAAATAAAACTTTTTTCAAATTATACCAATTATTAAATTCTAACAAAATCTCAGTAATTAAAAAAGTAAGTAAGTTTATATCGCATATTTTTCAATTATTAGACACAAATAAGACTTTTTAGTGCAACTGCAGTCATTATATTTTTCTACAAGTGTTTGTACAAAACAATACTGAATCACTTTGTACTATTACTGTATAACGAATATGTACATTATAATGTATGCTGTATACCACTGTGAGTGGTTTAAGCTAATACAACTTTAAACTTGAAACTTGTTAGGATAACGTGTTATTTTAAACGATGTACTGCAATATAAATCTTATTGCAATTTAATACAAACTATATTTTAAAATAGCAACTTATTTCTTTTTAATGTGTGATATACAAATATGGATTTAGCAACTAACTAATTTAATTATTGCATCGAAGGTACATACGTGGTATTAGATTTTCAAAATATATCGTTTCTAGGATTTGAATAAACTTACTTACGAACAAAGTCATAATTCTTATCTAAAAAAGAACGAATATGTGACCGTTTTGTTCTTGATTTTTAGTTAGTTATATTTCCCCAAGGAACGTGACATTGGGCACTGCTTGATGTGGGAATAAACACTACATGTAGGTCTTTTCTTCAAATCATTCCAAGCTACGTTCCTATATTGTTTTCGTCTCTGTACGAGTAGCAGACAATGACAACTGTAATCCTTGTCAAAGGCATTTCGTGGCAATTTTGTTTTAGATTAATAATGATTAAAAATCATTGAACATTGAAAACACATATTGCCACGAATAGTCTTTGACAAGGACAACTATGTAAAAAACAAAACACACTAAAAATCGAAAACAATTTGCCAGGAAACGTTTTTGACAAGGCTAAATAAACGTGAAAGAAAAAACAACAACATTAAAAATCGAAAGAAATGCAAAGAATCTCTTTGACAAGACTCTACTGGTATTCATACTACACTGTCAATAGTAGGACATGTTAATCGACACGATTGCCCAAGGACCATGATGCATGTACTCAAATGTATACGTCATGTGCGACTTACCCCTTTGATATAACAAAAGGATAGCTTCTTTCTGGAGTATTAATTTTTATAAACAGCCAAAATCCACGAAACCTGCTCCCATCATTTTACAATAAATGCATATATTCCATATATTATTTCATATATTATCATCGGTTCTTGAATTGCATATCTGACCGGATGTCGTGTTGACAATTTCCAATGCGAGATGTTTTTCTTTTTAAGTCCGGCGTCGCTAAAGGCAACCACAATTGCTTGTGATAATTCCATAAGAGAAATATAGATGTACAGAGAGAGAGAGAGAGAGAGAGAGAGACGAATGTAGAGAGATAAGAATAGAGAGAGGGGTGGGGAAGGGAGAGACAGATAGACAGACAGGCAGGTTATATATGATATATCCTAACATTAATAATATAGGTTACACAAATCACACGTTACGTTTATTACGTACAAGCTTAAAGGCATAATATCACAAATATTTATGGTTGTTTTGGACTAGTTCTTAGCTATTACTGCAAAGTACATACACTTGACATACATAAACTCAAGTTTGGACTTCCAAAAGCTTTCCACCGCTGTGTGTTTGACAACTCTTCACTGCAACCCCTCTGCGACTCTTAACTCTGTTTCCTTCTTAAAACAAGATAAATAGCGGAACGTTCCCCTATTTAATGTAAAATATTATTTGTTTTATAACTATCGAGTGCTGGGGGATTACATTAGTAAATAACAACTTTTGGGTGGATCTAAATTCGTTTGTCCGATTATACAGGTATTTCAACTGTGATATTATGCCTAATATAATCGACACACGATTTGTGTAAGGCGTATTTTATTTTGTTTACTCAAATTCAGCAGTTTTCTATTATTTAACAGTAATCTGTCATATCGTAAGTGCACACACAGTTCAGTTTGCACTGCTGATAATAAAACAAGATTACAATTATATGTGTTATTTGAAGGGATATATTTTAAAATACATATTTAAAGGCTGTTTAATCTATGGTTGTTTGGACTAGTTCTTAGCTATAAGTGCATTCACTTGACATACATAAAATCATGTTTGTACTTCCAAAAAGCTTTCCACCACTATGTGGTTGACAAATCTCCAATGCAACCCCCTCCCCGATAGACTGCTTCTTTCTATATCATTCAAAGGTGACGTAACTCTGTGATGCATCAAAGACAAGATAAATAGAGGAACGTTCCCTTATTTAACATAAAATATCACAACATAAAATAAATACATCAGTAAATAAATACTTTTGGGTGAACAAATCATGCGTAATTAGTCTCAGATTGAAATTTGTGTGTCGATTATATAGGTCAATCAACCGTGACATGTAGTTGAAAACTTACATATTGCCAGCAATAGTAATGTTATGGTGTTTTCTCTCTCTCCCTCCCTCTCTCTCTCTCTCTCTTTCTTTCTCTCCCTGGCCATCTCTCTCTCACACACACACGCACGCACACACACACACACAAACGCATGCAAATGTTCTCGGATAGACACACACATGTGTGTGTGAGTGTGTGTGTGTGTGTGCGCGCGCACGCGTGTGTGTGTATGTGACTCACATGTGTCTCATTATACATGTAAGCAATTGTCATGAGCACTTTATAATATGCATTTATTATGCTAATCATTGATAACTATATGGGATTATATATTATTCCATGATGGTTTAAGATTAAACATTTATAGTATTCAATAAGTATACCTCCTGTTGCCCATATTATCGTGGATGAAGGAATTAATTTATTCGAACGTAAATAAAAGGAATATTGCAATATCCTAGAGATAATTTAATTTTATAATATATGTAAATGTAACAATAAGATTACTATTTGGTTATACTAAAATACATTAATGGCATATTGATTCAAAATCGTTAGAATAATGCATTATTGGGATCCGAGATGTTGTAATTTATATTCAAATAACTAATTACAACCTGGTTATTCTAAGTAAACATTATGACATAGATATGACATCATATGCTTATATGTGTTCGCTAGATCGCATTACACGCATTACACGTAGAATAACCAAGCTATGTTATTTCAATAAACGGTTGTATTTGGAAGGTAGTATATAGATCATGGTTAATTGGATTCAAAACAATCAAGATGAAGTATTTTAGTACTAGTGTTTTCCTATATATTTGTGTGTGTGTGCGTGCGTGTGTGTGTGTGAGAGAGAGAGAGAGAGAGAGAGAGAGACAATGCACTGTGTATACTAAACAGTGCCTTAATTTTCCGATATTTTCTATTGAAATCGTGGTTGTGTTTATTTGTTTATCCAAACTTCAATGATCACATGCTACACTCATTCTGTACCTCCCCTACAACTTACATTCAATCCTTACACACCTACATCACATTTACTCATCTGGTACCACACGTACACTACATCACACACCACACGTACACTACATCACACACCACAGTGACATACTCCACATTAGGTATCACAAGTACACTACATCATGCACCACAGTGACATACTCCACATTAGGTATCACAAGTACACTACATCATGCACCACACTTACACTACATCATGTACCACACGTACATCACATGATGTACCATACGTACACTACATCATGTACCACATGTACATCACATTATGTACCACACGTACATCACATTATGTACTATACGTACACTACATTAGGTACTACACGTACACTACATCATGTACTAAACGTACATCACATTATGTACCATACGTGCACTACATAAATACCACACGTACGCCTTATATTACACGGAATCGCTTCAGCCACCCATATTGGAATATTGAGATACAGCTGATTTACCAATTGCATTTATTCACTCCTAGACACTATACATAGATCAGATACTTATAGAAATGAGGTTGGACGTGTGGCTCTCTAAATATTGTTTTAACTTCTATTTTGTATTTTATTTGATACAATTATACAATCACAAATGGTTGAGCGATTTAGTGATCAAACGAATTTTTACCTGAAACTACTTATTTAAAATTAGTGTTGCTTTTAAACAGCTCCGTATCTCTGACGTCCGGATAGGTATCAACATGTTCATATATTTGCATATAAGTTGCGTACGTAGCTCCACTTAATTAGTTAGTGTAACTTCTCCGGTGTAACCATCAAGTAACTTTTCGGTTACATTCGAATATGTTAATATGAAAGGGAAATAATTCTGTTATTGACATGGGATTGAGTAAAATAAATACTGTAGCTTACGAGTCCTGCTCCCGGACTCAACAATGGCTACCTAGATATGTATCAATGAAGATGACAATGTCAGTGTTGTCGAGGTGTGTGAACCATTTTAGATTCCACCCCCACCTCCCACCTCTCATTGGAATTGTGAAGATAATTTTGCAGGTATAAAATCCCTGATTTTCATTTCTATTCCAAATTCTATCCCAACCTACCACCTAGAGTGCATAGCCACGGTTATACAGTCATGTCTTTAATATTACATTATTGCTTCTAAATTTAAAATTATTTCAGCCGTATCTTTATATTTAGTGATCATTCTGATTTTGTTGTTCTTCTTCAGCTACCTATCCTCCATTTCCGGCATTTTTGAACGCTGCAGATCTGGCACGAGCTGCAGGTCAAAAGCGGAAACGACGTCATCGGACGATATTTACCGAAGAACAATTAGAACAGCTCGAAGGTACCTTCCAGAAAACGCATTATCCCGATGTCTTGCTGAGGGAAGAACTTGCAATCAAGGTGGATTTGAAAGAAGAACGAGTAGAGGTACGTTACCATTTCCACTTCCAAAGCTTGATATCATTTGTCTACGTAATTACGTCTACTGGATATCATACTTTCCATTTCCATATTCAAAGCTTGATATCATTTTCTACTTAATTACGTCTACTGGATATCATACTTTCCATTTCCACATTCAAAGCTTGATATCATTTTCTACGTAATTACGTCTACTGGATATCATACTTTCCATTTTTCATATTCAAAGCTTGATATCATTTTCTACGTAATTACGTCTACTGGATATCATACTTTCCATTTCCAAAGCTTGATATGTTTTTTTCTAGTAATAAGCATGTTAATAATTGACTAGGCAAGATGCGAAGCTGACTCATACATTACTGGTCATTTGCTCACCTGTGGCGATAATTAATCGTGTATGAGGCTACTTCAAACGCCAGTTCTTTATCCACGGGGTATCTCAATTTCATTTATTAATTAAGTCTAGAAAACTACCTGTAATTCATTTTTATTTAAATTGTCAGCCAACCACACCCACCACACCCGCCCTCATTTCTTAATCTCCCCGCAACCCACCAGTCACATACACACTATAATAATAACAACAATAATAATAATAATAATAATAATAATAATAATAATTTGCTAGTTTATGATATACTAGAAATGGTAGTGGTAATGGTCATACCAATAATAGTAATACTATTAATAACAATAGTAATACTAAGTATTCAATAATAATAATATTAATAATAATATTAATAATAATAATAATAATAATAATAATGTGAAAAAAACAATGCGCAGAGCTATTTTTGTCGGAACAATTTATATCCAGAATTCTTGATAACAAAAGAAGCTATTGTATGTTCGCATGAACAATAAAAGAAAACCAGCCATATTCTCCCGCTAAATACAAAATCTAAAAAATAGCCCCGAAGAATTGGTTTGTCATGGTCTAATAACACATATTTGACGTCCTCGAAATCTGTCTTTGTTGTACAAAGTAAAACCATGATATTATCAAGGTTTGTGAAAGGGGCTTCAGATTATTTCTCAATGAGAAAGACGTCCACAATATTAAGATCGACTGCAAGCAATGTCGTTGTCAGAGGCTATATAATGTAGGGGGACACATTAATAATTATATTTTATTTCTGAAGGAGTGTCTTGTGAAAACATGTCTAGAGATACATACTTGCTATACACGCCATTGTAGTTGGCTTGTTGAACAACAAATAATTTAATTTCAATATAATTCTTTCACCATCGATTTATTCCTAATTGATATCTTGATATATTGTTTCCTAATTATTAAATATATATTTAAATAAAATAGTCGTCGATTATTAATATTATATTTTTAATATTACTAATACAAAGTTATTTTCTATACATAAATGGCTGGTAGGGATAAAGGAGAGAGTTGGCGTACTCTGTAAATGTTGTTTAAATTTCAGTTCTAATCTAGATCTGCTCTGATAGTGGTATGAACCGAATAGAACCTGGTGATTATATCCTTGGTCACCACATTTCCCAAAAGCGTATTTCAGCTGCTATTCTGGATATTTGGGCTTATGATAATAATACTACTACTACTAATAATAATAATTAATAATTAATAATTAATAATTAATAATTAATAATTAATAATTAATAATTAATAATTAATAATTAATTATTAATTATTAATTATTAATTATTAATAATTATTAATTATTAATAAGTAATAAGCCGGGTGTCCACCAGGTGTTGGTGCTAGCTCATGGAATATCCTGCCGCAATTAGAGAAGACTCTCAAATCAGTCCTCGACTTATCATTTTAATGTTGACCATCAAGGGTAGGAATAAGAAGTACCAGCTTTTAACATACCTTGGTATTACTGGTATATCAGACCGGTATTCGCACCTCGTACCTTGGTATTACTGATATATATCAGACCGGTATTCGCACCAAGTACCTCGACCTATACTGCTCTCAGAGCTGAGGCAGATTCATTAATAACAGTTCACTTGTCATTTTTGATCGCTAACTATACCAATTAGTATGCGTTCATTACCTGTCAGTCCTGTAGAATAACTCTCCGTCACCGCATCGCTGTTTTGTACAATATTTTGGCCAGCAGTGATTGAATCCTGTTTGAAGATAGTAGGTCAATTGTCCAGTGCATGTCAAGAATACCCACCACACATTTTATCTTTAATGTAAGTGCATGAGGACGAAACTTAACAGATTAGGTAGACTTTAGGGTCATGAAATATATAGTTTCCGAACCAACTCGGAATATAGTCCTATATCCTTGCGATAACGTATTCAAACAAGTTAAGGCACGAGGTCATGAACTTCCATTTGACAGTCTATACATGTGTGTACATGCATGTTCGGGGCGGGATGTAGCGCAGTGGTAGAACGTTGGACTTCGGAGCCAAAGGTTCCAGGTTCAAATCCCGTCCC
>JAUTBV010151084.1:0-10640 GCA_032361325.1 Lepetodrilus fucensis | reverse complement strand
ATTAGTGAGTTATTAGCCAAAAAGTAACTCGGAAATCCAAGATTTCCGGAAATTGCCGATGTCTAATGACGTGAGGGACGTGATCACGTCTATGACGTCAGACAAGGCACCGCTCGCATTTTGCTATAGAAACAGATAGCAGTGTCAGCTGGTAGTCGAGTGTTTCTTTATATTAGTGGTTACAGGGATGGAAATAATTAGTGGTTATAATGATGGAAATAGACTTTGCAGAGGTTGACTTCAGAGTAAACAATGTCAATCCATACCTGTACGGTTATGATTACGGAACGTGACTCCATATATGCATAAGAGATCACGCTCATTTTCGGGAAAGTATTTTGGCCATAACTTCCTTATTAACATTAATTTTTTATTTTGTTTTGCATGGAAATGCTTGTATTTAACCATATTATAACACAATAGAAGTATCATTCTGTAAAGGGAGTCTCCTTTAACTGGACAATGCAATGTTGACATGCGACTTCATCAGAGTTACGACATATGCGAGAAACCTGTGCAATCCGTGCAGAGAAACCCATGATGAGAAGACCTCGCCAATTTCAAAACAAACGTATTTCGATGAATTTTCTGAAAGTGCAGATTCTTGCAAATATTGCCCTATGACCAATAATAAAAATGGGCATAGGTAAAATCCCCTATGTGTACGAGTCTCTTTAATTTATATTTCATAAAATGTGCATAAACAACATACCTTGGAAAAACTAATTTTGCTGGCAATGACAATTTTGGTGCATCTCGGACAAGACCTGTCAAGTGCAACTTTTTAGCAAATAAACCCACCTGCAAAAAGTAACATTGATGAGTTATTACCTAAATGATGAATAAATAACAATTACATGTTCAATAATGTATTTATAAACAAGTTTTTCAGTATTGGTGCTTCAGTTTTGTTATGGTTGTCAGCAGTGCTTGCACTTACCGGGTTTTCCGCAGGCCTCGTCGCCACTTTGACCATAACATTGGTACTAAATATATATGACGAGAAGAAGACCTGAAACAGTGTCAACAATAGTCAGCTACAGAACACTAAACAATTTCAGAAAGCATGTCAGCAAATTCTCATTACATTAACCTTAGTATAGGTATTATTGATCAATTAACAATGATTTACCAAAAGATTATTATTCTAAACATCTTCTACGTATAGAGATTATTAGTATCTGTTAGTATCCTGCATTTGGGATAAACATTGTATTATGCAAGCCTTTGGCGTATCCCAAAACCAGGATACTGACATTATCTAAAGACATAAGGGTAATAACCTCTTTATCATGCAACGTCAATCTTAATCGACGGTCATGAAATTAAGTGTTAATAGTGGATAATGTCTGTGGCAGAATGAAAGAACATCCACCACAGCTAAGTCAAAAGCCGATGTCATCTGTGTGTGATGTCACATGTTGTTTGTGTTTCTTGTGTGACGTCACAGACGATCAAACACCCACGCACAACAGATAAACTCTGACTGATATAGAAAATATCTGTAGGCTGAATCTTGGCTCATTGCATGATAAATTATAATATATGCAAAGAAATGTAACGTTTATGGATGTATACATTTAGATTTATAAATATATTTACAATAGAGAATTTCCAAATGTCTACAGGCTGGAGGCACTCTTCAAGAACTTGCAGACACATTGGAAGAAGAATGGCACCAGATTACTAAAGCCGAGTTACGAAATCTGGTAGAAAGTTTCCCCACAAAATATCTGCCAGATCTTCTTTAATTTTGTTGAGTATATTAAGTGGATAAATTACTTGGTAACTTCACACATGCACATTAAAAGTGTAAGTTTGTATACATCCTGATACAGTATTAAAACTACTCACCCAGAAAACATCATAAACTAGAAGACCAATAAGTAGTAGTGTGGAGACCTTGAGACTTGGCAGACGAACCAGTGCAATAAACGCCACACATAGACCCATCCCCAGTGCTGAAACACATCATTCATAATAATAATAATAATAATAATAATAATAATAATAATAACAATCTGCATATTTATATTGTGCCAAATCCATGTTCGAAAGCTTGCTCATAGTGCTACATTATTATAACCCAGTCACTGGATCAATGTGCACTCATTTTACTTTCTCAAAACTCTGAGGAATATACAGCCCAAACTGCCAGTTAAAGCACTAGAATTCACATTTTCATCTCATCCTTTTAATTTTATATATATTTTTTTTTTTTACATTGGGGTTTAGAGTAACTTTCTAGTCAGTTTAGGCAGGAGGAAACCCGCAGCATCTGTAGCGCTGAATGTTGCAGTAAATCTGCGAGCACCGGCTGGTACTGACAAGACCAAGGATGATATCTGCATTGCCACTCTACAGACTGTGCATCCTATCAATATCACATCAGAAATGCAATTTCTGAAGCCAAAACGTTTTACCAGTGCGCTATCACCAGCCCCAAACCCATCTCATCCTACTGGGTACACATTCACAGTTCGATTGACAGGAGCAGTGTGAACCTAAGCAATTCTGATATTTTTGCCTTTCACAGCAAGTAAAGTGCTGAGCATTATTATGTTGATGCAAGAGGAGACAACTCTGACAGGGAACTCACCATCCATGAGGAGCCAATGGCCTGTGAGGATCCACACACACACAATGAAGAAAGACATACAGAAGGAAACAATCTCCGCCGCCGTGAACCGTCCACAACACCCAAACGAAATTCTGAAACCACAGAGTATTATTCTCATGAATATGTAGGGAGTGTATAGCCATGGCAACTTTACACTGTAAATATCTGGGGGCTTATTCTCGAAACGTACTTACAAACTTCTTAGCCTAAGAACAGTTCGTAGCCATACTATAAGAATCGCTAAGATTGTCTTACGACCGTAAGAACGTTTCCAGAATAGGCCACCGGGCGAGTGCGAACTTCTAACACTGCTATTGTATAATGTTCATTCAGACATGATATGTAACTAACAATCAAAAGGATGTTTCAGAAATACCTGAATGTCCTAGATGATCTGCGGAAACTGCGGAACTACTACTATCAGCAGTACAAGGATCTGCTAGACACAAAGGTGGAGCAGCAACGTAAAAACATCCGAAGCCAGAACGAGGCTCAACAGAAGAAATTACAAGAACAAGAAGAAAAGAAGGCGAGTGATTAATTAATTAATTTACTTTAACCCCCCTCACTGTTACATGAAGCACAATCTTTGCAGAATAATAAGCAAAACATCTGCAGAAAAATTAGTAGAATAATATAGATCTTCAGGGCTCTGGACTAACATTATTATGCCCGACATACAGAGGCAAGTTAAATTGCACTGCGGGCAACCTACTTTTTAGCACTTTGCACCTTGGTGCCTTTGCTACTTGCCCTGACTTGCTCTGCGGGCAAGTAACTCAGAATGTTAGTCTAGAGCCCTGAATCTATTTAGGAGAAATATAGATAGAGCATACATTTACATTTTATTCAAGGTAACAATTTTTATTTTTATTTATGTTTAAATTCATTATCATGGTTGATATTGGCCCTAGGATGCTCATACTTAACTCTCTGTGACTAATTTTATTATATTATTTTCAGAGACAAGCCAACCACGTTGTTAAAAAGCGGTACGAGCCTCACGTGTTACAGCATGACGAGAACTACATGAAGAGTGTATCCAAGTCCGATGCTTACCTGGTGAGATAACCATGTAGATGGACCCTAAGTTTCATCAGTCATTTCCTGTGATTTAATTTCAACATATTTTATTGACATACATTCAATGGGCTTAGACAGAAGCGTAAACACTTATCTCGGCCCTGTTGCCTGTGATAGACACTTAATCAGAGATATAACACAACACCTGCAGTCGATAATGCACATCCGCTGAAAATACCGGTAGTAATAATAATAATAATGATACCAATAATAATAATAATAATAATATCGTAATAATAGTAATCTATCTATATAGCACTATTAATCCATATATGAATATGCTCTAAGCACATCTACCAGGCGCGTAGATGTCTATTAGCATACGCTTCCACGTCAATTTCCCGACTAACGTTATTTTAAAACAAAACATAAGCATATATAGTACAGTTACAGTATTGGCGCTTCCACATTAAAATACCCCTAGCTATGCGCCTGTCTACTGATGGTGCATGACATGAATTCTCTACAACAACACTGAACTATTACATTTGTTGTCTTTGGAGCACCAGAGGACTGTGGTCTAGAAGTAGCGAGTCTGCCTCATAACCTGGAGGTCTCGGGTTTGAGCCTAGCACATGCCATCGTGTCGCACTCTTGAGCAAAGTGCTTAGATCGACACTGCTCCAGTCCACCCAGCTGTGAACGGGTACTCGGTAGGAAGAGATGGAATTGTGAATGTAAACCTTATAGCACACTTAACCGGCAGCTTGGGTTATATACTCCTCATACCAGGGAGTTGATTGCACATGGATCCATTAACCAGGGCAGTGTAGTGCTATGAGCAAGCTTCTGAAGCATGGATTTGGTGCAATAATAATAATTATTATTATTTTTTTTAATATTTTTTTTTGTATTACATGTATTATTATTATTATTCATTATTATATTATTATTATTTTTATTATAATTATTTTTATTATTATTATTATTATTATTATTAATTATTATTAGTTTTATTATTATTATTTTTATTATTATTATTACATGTATTATTATTATTATTATTATTCATTATTATTATTATTATTATTATTATTATTAATTATTATTATTATTATTATTATTATTATTATTATTATTATTGCTTGTGGCAGATCCTGGGTCTTCAGGAGAAGTTGGTGAAGGAGGGAAAGTTGAAATGTCAGGACGACCTGGACACGTTTTGGATGGAGATGAGGACGCCCGAGAAATTCATCAAGTACTTCCCTCGTGAGTGACAGATCTTACATCAGATAGGTCTATTAACCCTCTCCCTGCTGGATTAGGCACAGCCACTGCTCTTTAGCCATCTCCAGTTGCCTCCAGCTTGGAGAGGGTTAAAGGCTGAATGTATGATTGAAGAACATTATAACAGCATGACTGACCAATCAGGACAATTTTGAAACGATGTTATCACCCGGTGAATAACATTGTTATCCACCTGATGTTATCACCAGTGGAAGCCAGTATTGGGTGATAAACAAAGATACATGGGCGTGATGGATCTATTTCTTCAGATTTTTTATATTCCTGGATTAATATTTCTGACATTTTATATAATTATCTGATATTGAAATATTTGACATTTATTTCCAAATCCTTTTCTGACGAAGAAAATATCTTTAAATCATATCAAATTAACCCTCTCCATGCTGGGCAACCGGAAATGCCCTAAAAAGCAGTGTCTGTGCCTAATCCAGCAGGGAGAGTGTTAAACAACACTCTCATGAGATGGATGTACAATATACTTATTTCTTTAGATTCTTTTCTATTGCTGGATGAATATTTTTTTTATATTGCTGGATGAATATTTTCTGACATTTTATATGACAAGACGTTAGATACGACTTCCTCTCTGCGTGTTGGCAGATGGTCTGGCGGCGACGTCTCGAGTCCACAGTCAGATGGTGGAGGAGGCCAAGCACAGCGTCAAGCCACAGCAGAGTCTCAGTCAGATCAGCGAGTCCAAGGAGTCGTCGCGACCCACGACCCACGAAACGTGGGCAGTGACGCAGCGCTTCCAGTACCTCAATGTACGTGTCCTTGTTTTATTGACACACAAAAAAATCTGGGTTTCCGTTATATATACAGAATGATCGTTAGCCCAATGAGAGATGTGTCTCGGTTTTACTGACGAATGAAGTTCCACAGAAGATCAGACCCGGCCCCGAGATTACGAAACATTTCTGAGTACGATTTCATGCTCAATTCAATGTTTTGTTCACAAATATCCATATAAAATCTGAGCTTGACCATCAAATCGTACTCGGAAACGCTTTGTAATCTCCGGGCCTGGTAGCTTGTTGTAGCCCTATGACAGCTGTAACTCATCGTGCATATAGAGCCAGTTACATCTTGTTGTGGACTACAGTCGTTCTGGGTATTGTTTCTCAAAGCTCTCGTATCCACTATGAGACCATAGTGCTCTCGTAAGTGCACAATTCTCATGTATAAAGATAACGATAGCCAGGCTCCGGATGTTAAAAATGTCAATTTTGATCGTATATTGGTCTAACAGACCTTATATCCCTCGTATCAGTTTTGAAGTTTTCACTACTGATTATAAATTATGAATTGAATCAAATGCATGAAATATGTTTGTGGTGAATTCTTACTGGATGATTTGTAGTAACAACTTGTTAATGACCATTTCAAAATAATTGTTATTAAAATAACCTCAGTAAAAGCACACAGCCATATATTGAGACAGTCCACATGCATAAGGCTAGGATGATAACACATATATATCCTACAAACACTCTCTACTCGTCATAAATGGGTGAAAGATTCCCGCAGCGACGTTAAACACTTTCTACCTCTTACTGATCAGGGGCCCATTGCGCGACACTATTGTAGGGTACAACTATTGTAAGGTCAATGCTTTCTATTGTGGTGGGAGCCCAGTTACAACCATTGTAGCGCTAAAAGAGTGTTGTGCAACAAGCCCTAGATTACATAAGTATATCATTCTTATATGTTACCATTTATCTGCAGCAAGCTGAGAAAAGTCCTCTGTTGATGGCACCCAAAGATATTGCACAGGAGCTTGAGAAAAGATTTCCAAAAGTTAGTATCACATATATTAAGTTAGTACATGTATCACATATATTGTCGGACATTCTCAGCACAATCCACGATCACATACAAAATTTAATCAAATTATGTTTTGAGTATTTCCACAGTTATAGTTTGGCATGAAATGCATTGACACCCCTATTTCGTAGATTATCTCGATAAATACTCCATGGAATGAAAAACAAAAAGACTTAATTTTCTTTCATTTGACCTAATCAAAATTAAAAAATAAATAATATTGCACCAGTAATAACAAATCTGTTTATATAACGATTTATATAAGTATTATTTTATGCAGAGGAACGACATTCGAAGGAAGGAATGGGTAAAAAGGCCCGATTTGCACGTGATGATGCCCGTCTTCACATACTCACACATGCAAATTCAGCCTATTTGCCTGTGCCTTCTTTCGAACGTCGCCCCTCTGCATAAATAATAGTTACTCAACATATTTGGTGATCGTTATATTTATAAACATATTTTTTATTACTGGTGCAATAGTTTTTAATTTTTAATTTTGGTTAGGTTAAAGGAAATAAGAAAATTAGAGAATAACCCACAAGAAACGAGTGATTACGGAAAATATGTCCCGAGTGTAATTAATGTTCTCTTTGAACTTTGAACATTAATTTCACGAGGGACATATTTTCCATAATCACTTGTGTATATCATTTAGGAGATAATACTTGATGCCACTTAGTTTCTATAATGCAAATAATGCAATTGGTAGCAAAAGCATATATATGTACATCATCGCAAATAATTTCAAGTGAGTAAGAAATTTCAAAAGTGTGCTTGGACTGTGCCCAGCAGCCAGCCAAAACAATATGCCAGGGAAAACTCGCAATTGAAAATGTGTACATTTCACCTAAGCTAGTCTTCACAACGACCAGATTATAGCTATATGTACATGTCCAATTAAGTCTCCGTCGATGTTCACGAAGATAAGTCATTGACGTTAACCGGGGAAATGTGCCCATATGAGGGTAGCCAGGTATGCTTATTAACAACAGTTTACAGAACGCAGCAGACGTGAGACCAGTATAAAAGTGTATTCTCATGAATTATTTGAATCAGAATAATATGCGATAAAAGGTACTTAAATAACTGCATGATAGAACATGATTTAGCGTTAAAAAGAAATACTCTTTGAAGTCTTGACCGTGGGAACCAGGGCGAAAGTAGATCCACTTTTAACCAATCGGGTTCGACAAAAAGGCATAATCAACACTGTTGATTATGGTATCGTTAATACACAGTAGATATCCACCACGTATATGGAATAATTATATTTTCCTATGTGGTACATAACACTGGAAGCGAATTTCAGTGGTCAGTTAACTCAATTTTGTAGATTTTACATAATTACTACAGACAATATTTTGGAATTAAGCATTCGATAGACTTAACTACTGCCTAAAATATTTTTACACAATCAATTTATTGTTAAAATATTAAAACTCATACTTTCGTAAAAAATAATTGACAGTTTTACAATGGACAACAATGGCGGCTGTATTTTATACTAGATTAGTAGAATCTGCTGCCTTACTAGATAATACTTAATTGTAGATTCTGCTGAATTGATAGATTCCATGTGGAAAGTGAACAAATTCTTAGTTAACTTTACTTGACATCCACAATATCCACTCGAGCATGTCTCTTGTTCCAGTTGATCGATCACTACCACAACAAGCAAGATGGCTTGGCTTGCAAGCTTACCCGTCCTATCTGCTGCCCCAACTATGACAGAATCAAATTTCAGAGTTCGTATCATCACTCACTCATGCATGGACTAATTCTCTCACTCTCACTTACTCATTCTCACTCATTCTTTCACTCAATCTCTTATTCATTCACTCACTTATGCACTTATTCATTCTCTCACTCCCACTTACTCATTCTCACTCATTCATTCTCTCACTCATTCACTCACTCTTGCACTCACTCACTCTTGTACTCACTCATGTACTCACTCATTCTTTCACTCACTCATTCTTTCACTCACTTATTTTCTCACTCATAGTAAGTATCATATCTTACAATGCCATTCCTTTACAGATCAAGGTCAAATTTTTAAATAATATTTAAAATAAACAAATTAAAAACTGTGGCATTAATCTGGCCAAATTCCAGACATGTAGCTTCATTTTTTGTTTGTCTAAACAAATTATTTTACAAAATATAATATAAATATTATTATTTACCGCTATATAAATAGACAATTATTAAAAGTGGACTATTATTATAAATAAATAAAGTGAAAGTTTTTATATATTGTGATTGTGTTGATTGGTTTTTTTTTGCAGACTACATAGATAACAGTACCAACAACATCATATACCAGTCTGCCAACGATCTGCCTGCATCACCCCAACATGTAAGAGTTACCTCCTCCTGAAACTTGGCAGACATCTTGATAGTCTTAATATCTTGTTTTTCTTTTGCTGTTGTTCGTTTCCAATGAGAAAATAAACATAAAAACATCATAATTAATAGTAACCCTTAGTTGAGGCGACTATTGCAAAATGAGATAATCCGTAGACTACCAGCCCCTATTGTAGATACTTTTATGTATTTTGTATGTATCCCGGCCACAGCTGTGCCAATTGGTTGCTTCTCAAAATTTTATAATTCCATTGGTCAATATTGTTCATTATTCAACATACGTGGTGGATTTCTACCATGTATTAACGATAGCATAATCAACCGTGTGGATTATGCATAATTCGACGATTGTGACGTCGTCGCCAGACAATGACTTTGCGTCATGACTTTGACGTCATAGGCGGATGAATGCTCATCAGCGGAGTGTGGCCGTCTCTCTAAATCAAGTCGTTTTTCGGTAGTTTATCATGATTTATTCCAATACAATGATTATGTTGAATAATTATAATAACCCACTCGATACAATTGAATACAGAAAATATATTCCTCATGAAATTAATGTTCAAAGTAATCAATCGTATCGAGTGGGTTATTCTCTAATTATGACGTTACGTACTGAGGAGTAACAATGGTCATGACATGGCACGGATAGGAAGAGAAGCGATGTTTATTCATTCAAATTCATTATGTGCAATATAAACAATAATTAACCCACTCGGTACGAGAGATTAAAAATTATCTTTCCCTCATGAAATTAATTTCACTCGGTGAAAGATAATCTGTAATCTCTTGTACCGAGTGGGTTATTGTCTATGGAGAGGATATATAATTATGCCAGACTGATAGGATTAGCATGTAAAGCATTAATTGTATTTGAGTCATAATAAGATTTTGGTATACACTCACAAACACATACACACACACACACACAAACATGCATATCACGTACTCTCGTTACCAGCGTATGCCGGCTAGGATTTCTAGACTCAACTAGACTGGGCTGGCCGACAAATATTTGGTATTGAGTAGACTGAGCAAGGTCCACTGTGTTTTTGTGTGAGTTTTTTTGCACTTTGCCGCCACGTGACCATACTCGAGACCCAGAAAAAAACCTGGCTAGCCAGCAAGGCAAAATAAACGCAGGTACTGACTGCCAGTGATACTTCCAGGTTGACTTTCCCCCGGACATGGAGGCTCCAAATCCTCCACCAGGTGTCACCACTGTAAAACGAAAGACTTCATCTGTTGCTGGCCGCCCCCTGCCCCCAGTGCCAGCTCATCAGGAAGAGAGAGAGGGTAGGTTGCAGGGATCATGGAATTTTACTTTAAAGCATACATGAAATTTCTGGGGCGGGATGTAGCGCAGTGGTAGAGTGTTGGACTTCAGAGCCAAAGGTTCCAGGTTCAAATCCTGCCTGGGGGGCCCGGCATCAATGTTCGCGAAAGTTGCCTTTCTGACGCGATATTGATAGGATGCACTGACTGTAGAGTGGCA
>JAUTBV010151073.1:0-10641 GCA_032361325.1 Lepetodrilus fucensis | reverse complement strand
TAATAATATATATAAGTTTTGATTATAAAGTCCTCGTTGTCGCAGCATAGTGAGTACATTTTGCATGTGGTTTTTTTAATTGAGGCTTAGAACAGCTTTCAAGATTCTTTCACTTATAGTAATAGTATAACTAATTTTCTTTAAACATGTTAAAGTAGCGTAGCGTTGCCACGCTACTCTTGTTTTTTGTTTTTTTTAAATTGGGGTTGAGAGTCGTTGATGCTCTTACTTATATCACACGTCAGTTTAGGGCAGGATTAATTAAACCTGCAACATCCATAGTGCTGAATGTTGCAGTAAACCTGCGAGCACCGGCTGCTACTGACAAGACCAAGGACGAAAACTGTTACTGCATTGCCAGTAGTCGGCGCATCCTATCAATGTTGCATCAGAAATGTAACTTTGGCGAAGATTGGCCATGCAGGACAAGAAGTTTTGATAAATCAAATGTTGCACACTCATGTATACACACTGAAAACAGGCCCCAAAATTACAAAACATTTCGGAGTACGATTTCATTCTACTCAAAGGTTTGTTCATAAATCTCCATATAAAATCTGACCTTGAGCATGAAATCGTACTTAAAAAGATTCATAATCTCGTAGCCAGATCATGCATAATAACGGCTTCTAAATCTTCCAGCTATAAACTTTAAGAACATACTGTGGTGAACAATTTCCAGGACATGTTTCTCATAACATGTTGCGAATTGCGACTTCAAAGTTTTCTGCACAGCTTTTTCCGAGTTCCAAGCCTCTTCGTGAGTCAGGTTGACATGGCCGGTACATTGGCACGTCCATATTCTTTCTTCGTACAAATCCTTCCGTTTCTCAAATTCACTGAACTGGTAAAGGAAAACTAAAGTAGCACATAACTACATTCATTCTTTAAATTAATTAATTTCTTAGATCATGAAATCAGTCGACCGTCTGTGAGTGTATGCCTACACTGAAGATGGTATTCTATCACATCACTTAATGGTAAAACTAAATCCAAGTCAATACATTGATAAATGAGAAAAATTATTCATTGTCTTGCAAATTCAGAAAACATTTTGGACACATTTTTTGGTATCCCTTTTAAAATAAACACACACCTGAATATGATGAAGTAGTCTCAAAGTGAAGAATAGTTATACATTATATAATAAAACCGGCTAGTTGAACCTTTTCCATTCAAAATAAAACAACGATAGACGATTGAAATCAAAGCAGACGACGCATTTTCAGAAATGTGTAAACACAAAATGGCGGATTGCGGAAGGGTTTGATTTACAAACAATGATACTATTGACTTCCCAAAACCCCAGTATGCAGGACATATGATTAATTAACATTCATATTTTTTATAATTAGGTGTTTAACATCACGTGGTCACCATAGAGATGTAAACAACCGCTGCACGAAGCATTTACGCTGAAAATGCAATTACAGATAATTTGGTTATTTACTAATGAAAGAATGCATAGTTATACTCGCACAACCATCACGTTCGTAAAAGCCTACTCGTAAAGTTTTATTGAAATATCTCAACTGGTTAGGCAGTTATGCTGATTTTACTATTTTGACAATGAAATCTCATGCGCGCCGCCATATTGGATGCTGCAGATGGTCATTTGACAAAAGGATACACTTTGGATCTGAACTGTTCCCGGGTGTGTGAGATGGTAAAAATGGCCTCTTCTCCCTTAATGTCATTTAAGGGTTTCAGACAACTGAAAACCTTTTTACCTAGAAGAGGCATAATTAGTAAAATCCATGAAATTCTTCTAAATTTCACAGGTGTTTAAAATCTGGCGCGCACCGGCAGTGTATGATTTCCCGCACAGCAATGTATAGTCACGTGATCAAAATAAACGTTTAACTGTATTATTAATCGAAATACTAGCAATATTTTGACATTAGTTGTCAAAACATTGTGATCCATTATCCAAAATGTCCATTATTTATTTTAATTTACACATCACGCTCTAACGAGACCTACAGAAATTTGGCGGGAGATTGAATATGACAGGTGTTTGCTGGCTGCACAATGACAAGAATCATACAATAATAATATACTAATATGACTTAGAAACCGTGCATTGACAAATAAACAAATGTAAGCAAGTTGTAACTATTGAAACATATTTCCACATTGCTCAACTAGTATTTTTCTCATCTAATTTCAATATTATTTATCATTTTACAATGCTTAAAACATTGATTTAGGATAATGTGTGTCATTGGATGAATAAAGTATTCAATCAATCACAGATTCAGGGTCTAAAGAACACATTTTGTACTTGACAAGTAGTTTATTGTCCAATCAGGTGCATATTTATACGCATAATACAGCTATATGCAGACAAATCCACATCAATATTCACCAATGTAAATGTATTAAATAAAAAACACTAAAAGAATTATATTACCATGTTTTATAGTATTGGTGAATCTACATTAAAATAACATTCCTTACGCACCTACCAATATATATGTTAAAACTTAAATGTATTTTAAAGGCATATTTATCAACATAAATGTCTACAAATGATAAATATATACATGTATGTAATTTATATCCTTGCAATTGATAACAAAATATATATGAGTGTCTATCTCATCTAGCAAATATATTGATTAGTGCAAAAAAAAGAATTATTCATAGAATATTAGTGCAAACAAATATCCTATGAATAATCCTTTTTTCCCCCTCCACAAGATGTTAATTATATACTGGATTTTATTTCAGTATCAGCCCTGGTTTCTGCAGCCTGTGATGACATGTACGTGACATTCAAACCCTGTGACTGGACCAGGTTGCCATGGTATCTTCCCAGGATGACCCAAGTGAAGTAAAATGCTGGCATTGTAGACCGGAGAGGTATGCACGATGTCATGAAAATACCACATTATGTGTACACATTGTATACGGGTGAAATATTCCCATATTGTGATAGGATAAATTCATGTGCTCAATCAGAAATAATAGGATATTAAATTATTAGCTATTTAACAAAATAAAATTTGTATCAGTAATATACATGAGATTGAGCAAATAGAATAAGCAAAATTAAAAATAAAATAAAATAAAATAATAAAGTGTTTTGTATCATATGTAAGGGTTGATGAATCAAGGAATTCACAAGCTCGCACATCCACACACATGCACGCACACGCACACACACACACATACACACACACACACACACAACACAAATATATGGACTGACATGACGGAACATTCTTCATTCTTTGTTTCAGATGGGCGTGACAATTCTATCCTTGTTTCAGATGGGCGTGACAATTCTATCCTTGTTTCAGATGTGCGTGACAATTCTATCCTTGTTTCAGATGGGCGTGACAAACCTGTGGACGATACTATCACCGGTCAAGCAGCACCGACCACTGTCCACTCTCCGCGGTCAGACGGTCGCAGTGGACCTCAGTATCTGGGTGTGCGAGAACCAACATGTCAAGTCCATGCATGGAGTCGTTACTAGGCCGTATCTCAGGTGAGATTCCACTATATTCGTCTAACCGTATCATGGTCGGCCAAGGGAGTTAAGTACCTTGTCCAACTGCATACACAAGACAGTTTCAGGGTATCATTTCTCAAAGCTCTCGTATCCACTATTAGTATTAGACCATAGTGCTCTTGTAAGTGCCTAATCGCCATCAAGAGATGGCTATTATATGAGAGTTCTTATGGTCTCATAGTAGATACGAAAACTTCGAGGAATGATACCCAGTTTCACAACATAGTCAGGGAGCCAGATTCTGTAGGAGCTAAACATCCAAGTTGACCCTACACAGCCCAGTCAGTTAAGTTTCTCGGCATTTTATGTTGCACATATGCTTGCTGTTGTCGAATCCGGACTCTACACCAAAATCTGACCCTGCAAAAGTACTACATTTGAGGGCAAAATTAATAAGAAATGGCTGGCAAGATTTTCAATTTTGTTTTAGGTGTTTCTAGGTGTTGCTTCAATTATTATCATCTGATATTAATAAAAATAGTCACAAACTGATAAAACTTGTATTTGAGGTGTTTAAAGGCATAATATCACAGATATTTATGGTTGTTTTGGACTAGTTCTTAGCTATATCTGCAAAGTGAATTCACTTGACATACATAAAATCATGTTTGTACTTCCAAAAAGCTTTCCACCGCTGTGTGGTTGACGAATCCGCTCACTGCAACCCAAAGATAGATAACCTGAATATGGTCCGTATGTGTTTGCAGGGTTTGCTTCATTATATATCATGCAAGGGGGACATAACTCTAATACTGAATCTCGAAACATGGGAACTAGTCTCACAAAAATAAATGTCTACATACACATGTTGATGCACTGGTGACGGACACCTACATCAACTACATGTCACCTGTCACCACCTGTCAATCACATGTCACCACCTGTCAATCACATGTCCACCACTGTCTTGTAGAACCTCCATCACACCTGGACAATCATACTAATGTGTTTTATTTCATGGGTCTAGTGATGGACCTATGTCATGTCATGTCACACTGAAGGATCCATCCAGAGATCGATAACACACTCAATGCACAATTATACACGTTTATTATACCATGAACAGCTGGACCGCTTCGACAATAGTATTATCCGCATCGGCAAACAGTTGTAAGCACATGTTAACTAGTTTTTATTGACCAAAAAATAAATCTCTCAAGAGAATTGCTATTTTCTATACGATCCAGAAGAATTATGAATGACAAAATATGAAATATTTCGTCTTATGCATTGTTGTATATTATGTCGGTGATTTTGCAAGTACTGTAATAATAATAATAATAATAATAATAATAATAATAATAATAATATTAATAATAATAATAATAATAATCATAGTAATAATGAACAATAGTACTAATAACCATGTTATAATATGTTGTGATGATGATGATGATGATGATGATGTTGATCATGATGATGGCTGATGATGTATACTGATGATGACAATGATGATGATGAGTATGGAAGTGATGATGGTGATGGTGGTGACGATTATGATGATAACAATAATTCAATAATAGTCACAGTATGTACAATGATGAGGCAGTCAAAAGCGAATTGAGCGATACACCAGGAACCATTTCTTACGGAACATAATGCATGTAATCATATATACTATTACATGCATATCTAATTAACTTGGCTAGCACTTCAAAGATTCTACAAAGCGGCTCTAAACCCCAATTCCAAAAACAGGATACAGTAGCCTTGCTCTAGCCGTAATGTAAAGTCACTTTCTTTATTCATGAAGACACTCCTAGATATGTTAAAGACAGACACATACGTGTGCGCAAATAGCGAGCTTATTAATGTCTACAATTATAGGTAGACCAACATGTTTTCACCGGAATTTTTTTCCTCTCAGTCAATACGTTCAGAATAGTACAGTACAGGACTAACATAAGAATAAATCTCACACAATGTAGCTAAATGATATAAGAAGCATGATTGGACCTTGATTAGCACTGTTATGATCATGTATACATAGTTTACTATCTAGCGTTATTGAATAGTATTCAAACATGCATGTCATCTGAGAAATGTCCTTGTGTGTGTGTGTGTGTGTGTGCGTGTGTGCGTGTAGGTGAGTGTGTGCGTGTGTGTGTACGTCTGATTATGTGTGTGTGTGTATGTGCGCATGTGTGTGTGTGTGTGTGTTTTTGTCTATGGATGGAATCATATTTCCATAAACACAACCATTTGTATCTGCATTCGGAACAATATACGGTAGTTTGATCTGTCCTCAGATAGTGAATTAGGACTCTCAGTAATCATGAGTAATTATCTCTGGACACAGCACTCAGGACACGCACACACCTCTGCACTATGTCGGCAGGACTTTTCCGTAAATGGTTCTCAGAAGTACCACTTACTGCCCATGTAACAGCACTATGATGGATATGCATCTCACTTTGCTGCCAGGTCGTGCTGATATCAGCTTCCAACTGAATACCCGCGGGACAATAGAACAGCGTTGATCCTAATGCATAAGGGCTAATCAGACCTCGATGAAATAATCATGTTGTTTGTTGCAAGTATCCTTCGACTTTAATTTGTAAGTGATCTTAAACCGATGGAAATCATTGCTTCATTTTGATGGAGATCCGTTAACACTTCCAAGCAAACTGTCTGCGAGTTAGAGAAAAACTAGAATGGTAAACGACCTTCGGAATAATAAAGAGCAGTAGTATAATAGTTAGTTTCAACCATGTCCACAGACGAGTGCATTCGGCATGGATATATTAAATGCTCTAGTGACATACAGTGGACATATACATCCATTAATGTCAAATCTTAATAGATGGAATCCCTCTTGCTTTAATGAACGTAACTTCTAGGAATAACTGTCTTCCACAAAATGTTTCTTTACAATATACTCCGGCTTTATGGTCTTGTCCATGTTCGGTGAGCGACAACAAAGCGCTATCTGGTAATCTAAAGGCCTGTGAAGGGTAGTGTCTTCCGTTTGTACAGCACAGAGATGTACTCTCACTAGTTGCAAATAATGATATGTAGTCTATTATGGAGAACACATTTATGTATACATTTCACAGACACACTATTTCCTTGTGATAATGTCCATTGCTTGCGTAGTAGTCGTGATTGTGTTCCCTCGTGAATAAACGCCACGTACCTGAATTCGTATTTGAGATCAGATGTGTAGTGGTATAACCAAGTGGGATCTCTAATGGGGGTATTGCAGACAATACAATACCAGCTCTTTATATCATGCAGACATACGGAGCTATTCGGTAGATATATTACGAAGTCACAGGTGCACATACAAATGACCCATTATGTCGCAACTTGTTCTAACGACTGGCTTGAATGTTATACATTGTTTCACCCGAGTCATTTATCCCGTTTACAGTGTGCGTGTTCCGTCGCCATACCACGCCGCGTGTAATTTCTCTTTGAATACACGTTTACATCCTGTCCAACTAAATCATTAGAGAAGCATGATTTCTTCCCGTGTCTTTGAGCTGTTAATATTACTCCCTCGTTCCCGTGAAAATATCCTCCGGAGTTCGACGCGAAAGTTCTTCCCGGATACGACGTAAATGAAGAAATTTGATGCGTAGTTCATTTGAGCGAACACTGTAGCTATATGACCCCATGGGATGATTTTAATAAACATGTTCCTTCCCGTCATAGGATCAGCCAGATTGATGTAGGCGTATGTCAGAATGGTGATGAAGACAACCGGAAGTAGGGTTAGGAGGTACATTAAGCAGATGGTGAGAAGCATCATGGTGGTCTTGTGACGTCGCGTTGCACCTCTCGTGAGTCTCGTGGAAGACGAGTTCTCATCAGCCATAGCTCTGCTAACGCTCCGTATCTTACACAACACAGATACGTTGCAGATGGACACTATTAGAATAGGAAGGACGAAGCAGAGGGCGAACTGATAGAAGTAGACGTGAAGAGACGTGTAGATTTGGGACATGTCGGGTCGTCCTTCGCATCTGTCTTCAACCTTGGTCACCATGATGAGTCTGAACGTCTGCGTGTATGACATGATGACGAACATCGCCAAGATGATGACCACGGCACCGCGCTGCGTGCAGAGCACGTGCTTCTTGAAGGGCATGAATACCACGATGAGTCGCTCCTGCGCCATTACCACAATCAACCACGACGACATCAGGTATACCATACACTCCGCGAACACGAACATCTTACACCCCGCCTCCGTGAAGTCTGCGAACAAGCTGGGTTTATGGACATAGTACAACAGTTCGTCAGTTGTTTTTATTTGCACCACGATCAATGACAAACTGTCGAACACGGCTAACGCACACAGGTAATGGCTGTAAGACTTCTGTCGTAAAAGTCTACTTTTCATCACGATGAACGAAAGGCAGTTGCCTACGATGCCGACCAGGGCGATGATTGGGGTACAGACGACTTTCACAAAGAATCCCCAGTCATCTGGCGTCATATTGGACATAGGCACTGCAAAATATGAACCGTTATAGTATTAATATATTCAGTACTAAAAGACGTGTAGTCTGACAATCGAAAATTACGTCGTAATATATGGACAATAAATATGGTCTATATTGGACGACCCGTGAAATTACCTGTCAACATGACTAATGAACTTACTTGAGAAGTTAGCACAAAGGCTGTCGTTACAAAATGAGGACTCCATACTCCTGAAATGAAACAGATATAGCTATTAGCACGACCAACAGTTTCAACACTAAGAATGGGCGAGCTCAGTGATACACAGTCAGATCATCTACCCGGTATGTGGATGTCCTAGATTCGCATGTAGGTTGTATGTGAGAGTTACAACCACACTTTCCGGTGAAGGGAAAGTGTACTTGTATTTCGGATATTCGTACACTTTCTCCGAAATGAACGAATTAATTTCTGATATTACGTACACTTTCTCTGAGAATGTGTACGTGTATCAGGATATACACGTACACTTAGAACAAAGGAAACCATGGCAACGAGACCGGAAGAGGGGTATCTCTATGGCTAGTGAACATTAGTTCTGTTTGCCTCTAGTCTTGCATATAAGTTGTGTTGGACAATTGTCATATTGGTATCACGTTTTCATGGTTAGACCTGAATTGTATATCCTATATCTGTAATGACTTCTTTTATCCGCCTATAATTTTAGGGTTGGGTTGCCAAGGAAATGAATTGGAACTTGATCAAGTATGGCCACTTTCATGAGACTAAACGCACTAGAGAATGATAATAATCTGTCGCTTCGCCATGTCATTACATCCTGTTGATTAGTGCCCAACATCAAACACACACCATCTAATCCGGACATAGATCAGGTATTTATCACAAAGAAATCAATGTCAATCTCGACTGTCCTGAAATGTTGCTACTCTATGTGACACCCCCGGGGACTAGGCTTCTACTGGAGGTGCAGGTCGTTAATGCATTCCATTGGAAGCATGTCAGTTCCATCAAGTCTCCTACAGGAATCCAGTGGCAGTTGACCCCGACTGAGGGCAGTGATGGTCGAGGGAGGTAAATAGGGGTCCCGATTAACAGATAACTTGATCTTCTAGCCTTGGACACACTAGAGGAGGTCTAGTATCATGCCCTATACATCTAAATGCATTTTGTGTACCAGTGCAGTGTGAATGTAGTCCGTAATGGAATCTAACGTTGAAGTGTTAATATGGTACTTAGCATGACATAAACTTATGAATAAACTATAGATATGTCTCTGATGCATATTATCAGGTATACGATATGTGTATCCGAATATTACCAACCAATGTCAGTCAACGTACTGTCATATAACAGCAATGAGTTTGATACATCTATCCAAGTAAAGTGCAGAACTGTCCATGGTGTCGTGGGCACACATCTGTTCTTACTGGTATGTGTAATTAGTAGCATTTACTTCTCAACTTTGCATTGCATTTACAAATTATCTGCATACTGAAATGTTCTGAACACACGTTATTCAGTATCACATAACAAACTCAAGTATTTAATGTTATTTACTCAATAAACACGACTGTAACAACACATTCAATCTTCAAGCGAAAGAATAACTAGTATAGTATTCGTCTGTATTAAGTGAAATTTGAAATGATAAAATATGCTATTCTGTACAACATTAAGTTTGATCTAGCGGGAAAACATCACACTATTGTTAAATCAGTTCATATCCTGTTTGGATAACTTGACATGTGATGCAATTGTAAATTATACGATGAATTATATAACTAAATTACATGCTCACATATACTATATACTGTAATCAGCTGGTGATGTTCTATATGAGATGTAATGTCCTCGTTACGTTCTATCTTTACACTGGATTATCTTCCACCTGCATTCTTCCCACGCTAGTGAGTTCCAGTCGATAGACAAGATAACCTATTGGTCTGGACTGCAAGGTAGAACTAGTATCAGCACAATTGGCTTAACGACTGATAATTATGTTGTAACTTAGGTTAACACGACTAATGCTGTTACCTCCGTCCATTCTATTTTGACTGTATTACAGTTTTAATGATCCATACTATTACTTCCTGGGTAGACAGAGGTCGTGGGACTGCATGGTACCAACACACAATGCTACTTCCGATGATAGCCGTATTCCAATGCTTTGATGCTTGAACTATTTCCGATAATACTCGATATTAACACATCTGCGGAGTGATCTCATGGGAACGTGCACTTTGGCGTATGATTTACATTACGCACCGACTCTGTCCGCTGAGCGGTACGAGGCTCTACTTCAAACGGTCAACTCTCAGATATTGCTGTCATAAACACCATGTGCATATTTGTTGTCAGAACATAATCCATTTATTCTAAGAATAGGCTGGACTTTAGTAACCGTCGCACGCTTCCGGTTCGGTATTCGCGAATACCGAACCGTGAACTGGGAATTTTCGAATCGGGAACTTGGAATAAGTAACCAACTTCACAGTTTGTATTCGCAAAAGTGTGAGAAAAAAAAAATCGAAAAATAAAAATGCTAAAATGATTTATGAAATAAATGTGATTGGGGGATACATTTTTAGAATTATTTCCCAAAAAATACTTAACCAACTTCACATTTTGGTTCCCGGTTCGGTATTCGCGAATACCGAACCGGGAACTGGGAATAAGTAACCAACTTCACG
>JAUTBV010151051.1:0-10642 GCA_032361325.1 Lepetodrilus fucensis | reverse complement strand
AATAATGAAAATATAGAAAACGAACCCGTAACGCCCTACCATACGATACTATTAGTGGAGGACGATGTAAGGCTATCTGCACTTGTGGTTGAATACTTACAAAAAAATGGCTTGCATGTTGTCACTGAATTTCGTGGTGATACCGCCGTTCAACGCATCCTAAGTTTAAAGCCCGATTTAGTGGTACTGGATTTAATGCTACCGGGTCTTGATGGTTTTGAGATTTGCAAACAGGTGCGCCCCGCCTTTAGTGGCCCCATTTTAATGCTCACCGCTAAAGATGAAGATGTTGATCAAGTTGTAGGACTAGAAATCGGCGCCGATGATTATGTCGTAAAACCAGCTCAGCCCCGTTTATTATTGGCACGAATCAGAGCATTACTAAGACGCGCATCAACAAAACCAGAAACCAATAATACCAAGGATGAACTCATTTTTGGCTCCCTTCAAATTATCCATAGCTCACGAGTAGTAACGCGCAACACAGCTACAGTAGGCTTAACCACCACCGAATTTGATTTACTGTGGTTATTAGCAACACAGGCAGGAAACATTTTAAGCCGTGATCAAATCAGTGAAACCTTAACCGGTCTTGAGTACGATGGTTTGGACAGATCCATTGATATACGAATTTCACGGTTAAGAAGGTTACTTCAGGATGACCCAGCAAAGCCCCAAGGAATTAAAACTGTTCGTGGTCAGGGCTATTTATTTGTTGCTAATGGTTGGCAGTAGAGGTCCACAATAAATCATGGCAAAACTTTTCATTACGCTCTATTTAATGGTCATCGCCTCAGTTATCGTTTTTAGCATCTATATCTCTAGCATTTATTTAGTTGGTGAATCCATCGGCGCGGGCGCCCTTATTGATGAGAAAGTCTCAAAGGGGGCTTTTATCCTCCTTGATAAATCTCTAGACGGACTTAATCAACAACAGCGTGATCAACTTTTACAACAATACAAAAATACATTTGGCGCAGAGTTTAGCCTGACAGAAAAATCAAAACTGAATCTAAATGACAAACAACGAAGAGCATTAGAACAAGGCAGAGTCGTTTCCAAAGATGAAACCAGTATTCTATATTTAGAAAAAGAATCAAATAATGAAGACCTTAGCGATGTGGAGGAAGAAGAATTAATTGCCTATTACCAACGCCACGATAGCTCGCTCGTCTGGCGACTGAGTCTGGATTACATGCTTGATATTACTATCGGGGAAAATGGTTTAAATACCAATATCAGGGGCGGTAAATTCATCGTAGGAAAAATGGCTCTAATCCAAACCCAGTTACTTTCAAAACAGAAAAGTGAATGGTCTACAACACTTGATGATCTTCAAAAAATATTTGAATTACCGCTGGCATTAAGAGATATTAAAGAGATAAATAAGGAGTTAAGTGACAACCGAAAAGCACCTTCTCTATTACAAAAAAACAAAGTAATCAATATAAGTCAGGGAACAAACTATGTAACATTTATTCAGAAAATTCCCAACAGTTCCAAGGTATTGCAAATTGGCCCTGTAGAAATCCCTTGGTATTTACGCAACCTTGCTATATTGATAATTATTGCTTTAATCATGTCCTTAGCTACCACCCTCTTCTTATGGATTTGGCCGCTGTGGTCAAACCTCACTAAAATTAAAAAGGCCGCTGATGATTTTGGCTCTGGAAATTATGATGCCCGCATTCAGCATCGCAAACGGTCTCACATCGCAAAGATCTCCAAAGCATTTAACACCATGGCAGAGCAAACCCAACGCAGCATTCGAGCCCAAAAAGAATTAACGTCTGCAGTCTCACACGAGCTGAGAACACCCGTTGCGAGAATGCGTTTTGCTTTGGAAATGTTGGATTCAAGTGACGGTAAAACTGAAAAGGCTCGCTATATAAAAGACATAAATGAAGATATTGACGAGTTAAACCTTTTGCTCGAAGAGCTGCTAACCTATGCGCGCTTTGATCAAAAAGATCATCATTTCAACCCCGCCTTAGAAAAGTTGATTCCATGGATTAGTAGCAGTATGGATAAGCTCATGCCGCTGGCTAAAGACAAAACACTTAATTACAAAGTTGAAGGCATCGGCATTAATGAGAGCGCCCTCTTTGAAGCTCGGCTGATGACAAGGGTGCTGGATAATCTGGTACAAAATGCGCTGCGCTATGCAAAACAAACCATTGAAGTCACACTGAGCAAAGACCTAAATGACTTCCTGCTGATTGTCGAAGACGATGGTATCGGTGTCGCAGCAAAGCAACGCGAACAAGTGTTTGATGCATTCTCTCGAATCGATGCCAGCCGTGATCGTGCCTCTGGTGGTTTTGGATTAGGGCTTGCGATTGTTTCCAGAATTATAAAAGCACACGATGGCAAAATTTCCATCCATCGTTCGGCTCTCGGTGGTGCACGTTTTGAAGTGAGAATCCCTGTCAAACAAGCAAAAAACTAATCATTTAGCTTAAGCTTAAAACAGCTCATTTATGCATTAAAAGAGCCATTTTAAGTGAAAAAACCCTGAAAAGAGGTGTTTTTTGTATATGGCACCCCCCCCACTTTTTAGTCTTTTTTGTATTTATAGCTATTATTAAGCCCAATTACTGAAAAACAGCCTTATTTAGCAAAAAAACCGATGAAAATTGTTATAAATAGAAGCAAACAAACAACTACTGCTACTTTTTTGCAACACGTCATTACATCCAAACTAGTGCTTCATTTGCTTAAAGGAATAATATTATTCCTTTAATAATACAACTATTCATCTTATAGTTAGAGTGACATGTAAAATCTTCTACTAATCTAACCAAAATAAAGGCGTTACACTGTGAATAAAAATAAGATTCTCTCAGGTTTTAAAATATCATTTCTAATCGCATCCGGGCTTGTTATCGCCCAAACAGCGACAGCAAACCCAAGCCTCTGGAAGGACAGCAATACAAAACAGTTTAAAACAACTACCCCCAATGATTCCGTTTTTAAGCACGTTAAATCAAGAAAAATAGAACTTGATGTGGACGCTTTTAAACATCAATACATTAACACGCCTGCAAGAAAGTCAGCACTAGCGCAAGCCATTACACTGACCATACCTTTGCCTCAAGGTGGCAGTATTTCTGTTGATGCAACAGAATCTGCAATGATGGCACCAGAACTTGCCGCTCTATTGCCTGAAACAAAGGTATGGAAAGTACAAAATCTAGCAAAGAATATTTCTGGCCGTGTTGATTTTACACCAAATGGTTTTCACGCCATGTTAAATATGGGCAACGGAGATACCGTCTTTGTTGAACCAGAAACAAATAATTCTAATCACTATATTAGTTTTAGCAAACGCGACACTATCGCTAGTTGTAATTCTGACTGTCAGTGTCAAACACATTCTGGCGCACATTCAGCCAGTGGTCTACCAACCTTATCCAAACAAGCGGCGGCTAAGCCTGCCTCCAAGTTAATCACTTATCGTTTAGCCGTTGCGGCAACGGGTGAATATACTTCATTTTTTGGTAGCAAAAACAGTGCATTGAGTAGCATCATCTCCACCATCAACCGCGTCAATGAAGTTTACGAACGCGATCTAGGGATTACTTTTAAACTAATCGCCGATGAGGCTGATTTGATATACAGAAACGCCAATACTGACCCCTATACCAACTCCGATGCGGATGCCTTATTGGAAGAAAATATTTTTGTTCTTAGCGCCTCTGGCATCCTAAATGAAAGCCAATACGATATAGGACATGTCTTCACAACAGGCTCTGGCGGGCTTGCATTAATTCGCTCTGTTTGTGATTTTGATTTAAAAGCAGGCGGAACAACAGGCATTCCTAACCCACGTGGCATTGTTTTTGCGATTGATTTTGTTGCGCATGAATTATGCCATCAACTCGGTGCTAATCATACCTTCAATAGTGAAACAGGAAGTTGTGGTGGCAATAACCGTAACGGAGCAACTGCCGTAGAGCCAGGTGGCGGAAGTACGGTTATGGCCTATGCTGGAATCTGTGGTGATAATAATATTCAAGAGCACTCTGATCCCTTCTTCCATGCGGTCAGTATTGCGGAGATATTTATCAATACCCGATCCTCTGGGGCAGACGGCAGCGTCTGTGGTAATCGAGCGCCTCAATCAAATAATGATCCCGTGCCAAGTGCGGGTGTAGACGCCGTTATTCCTGCAAACACACCCTTTATTTTATCAGGAACAGCGACAGACTCTGACAATGACTCACTCACCTACTCTTGGGAACAGGTTGATGCAGGTTCTGCCTCAGATATAAATGTAGATACTGGTGATAATGCAATCATTCGAAGCTTTGCCCCCGTAACTACAAGCACTCGCTACATCCCAAACCTTGTCGATTTATTTCAAGGCAGAAGACTTAAGTCAGAAAAATTACCAGAAAGAAGTCGTGATCTTAAATTCTCAATGACGGCAAGAGACAACAAAGGTGGCTTTGATTTTGACGAGATGGTAATCGAAGTAGCCAATACAGGAAACGCCTTTAGTGTGACCTCACACGCCTCAGCGGGTACGTTAGAAGTCGGCAGAAACACGCAGGTAAACTGGGATGTTGCAGGTACAAACGCCAGCCCTATTAATTGTAGGAATGTAGATATTGACTTACTTCAATCTAATGGAAATCGTATTGCACTTAGCCATCAAACCTCAAATGATGGGGTTGAGACTGTCGCTATTCCATCCGCTGCCAGAGGCATAAAAAATGCACGTATTATGGTAATGTGCAGCGCCTCTAAAACAACGTTCTTTAATATCTCTGCCGCTGACTTAAGCGTGGTCTCTGACAACGACGATAATGACTCTGATGGTGACTCAAGTAGCGGAGGCGGTAGCTTTGATTACATTTTGTTATTGCTACTGTTGCTCGGTGTTTATCAATTAAAATCAACACCTCGCGCCATTAAAGTCCCGACTAAAAAGACAGGTTTAAAAAAATGAAGAATTTATTATTTATCGTTAGTTCTGCGATCCTTTTACAAGCTTGCGTAGCCACTACAACACCGCCAAAGCCCGAGCCTGCATCTCCTGCGACCGCTTCAAAAGAAGAGCGCTATAGCCGTTTTTCTGTCAAAGGCATTAAGAAAAAACGTGAGCATGAATACCAAATGAAATTGGCGGCACTACAAACAAAGATTCCTGCCAATGATGTACAAAATGCAGTTAACAGTAATCAAGCGCACCTTTTGACCTATTATTCTGGTAGAGGAGGCTCAGCAAAAGTGCCTGGACTTAGCCCTTCTCAATTACAAAACTCTCGATGCCAACTCAAACACATCGACGGCATGGGTGATACCATTTATGGAAAAAATCATCTTCAATATCGCGCTGCTATAGTTAAGTATGCCGCCGTATTTAACCAACTCATGTTGCGTCACTGCCAATAAATAAAGTCATTTAGCCAGCTTACATTCTTGTACAGCTGGCGTTCAGCTTATCCATGTGATAATCGATTTATTCGAAACCCCCATTCGGATTTTATCGGCGCTAAAGCCATATAAAGTCTGATTAATCATAAAAATAAATCACATGAATAAACTATTATTAATGCTCAGCATAATTGCCTGCAGCCCATTATTTGCGACCCCTCAATCGATTGATCTCTGGCAAGATTTTGCAAGCGATGTCAATCTTGAACCCCTCCAAAAATCAAATATCAAACCTATTGTAAAAAGGTCATTGACGCTTGATGAGGCTCGCTTCAAAAATATCTTACTCAACAAACAAAGTGCAAGCCGTTCATATCAACAAGCAAAGACCGTTGAAATAGACCTGCCGTTACCTGCGGGTGATTTTGTGCGCGTGCAAGTTTTTGAATCACCAATCTTATCTACTGAGATGCAGCAACGCTATCCAGATATAAAAACATGGCGCGTTGTGGCACTTGATAACCCTGCCATCACCGGTAGAATCGATTTTACAAGTAAAGGCTTTCATGCAATGTTATCCCTTGCAGGAGAAGATACTGTTTTTATCGACCCTGATAATAAGCTTAGCAATACTTACCAGAGCCTTAGCAAACGACAAAATAGAACACACTTTCAGACTGAATTTAATTGTCAGATACACCATGATCACAGCATTCATCGTAATGTTTTACCCCAGCACTCAGCCAAGAGTTTAGCAAGCCTACTGACACGTGAGATTAAAACATATCGTCTAGCCATCGCAGCCACCGCAGAGTACACTCATTTTTTTGGTGGAAAAGATGCGGCTTTTGCCTCAACCGTTACCACTATTAATCGCATCAACCAGCTCTACATAAAAGAGCTAGGCATCCAATTGCAGCTCGTGACAGGCACTGAAATATTTTATACCGATGCTGATACAGACCCCTACACCAATAACGACCCCGAAGCATTGCTCAGTGAAAACATGCAAAATATGGAAGCCACTATTGGCAGTCAAAATTTTGATCTTGGGCATGTATTTGCGCGGAGTAATTTCGGTGGACTTGCCTATGTGGGTGTCGCTTGTATTGATAATGCAAAAACCCAAAAAGGCACAATAAACACGATTAAAGCAGGTGGCGCAACGGGGATTCTTAAGCCACAGGGTGAAACATTTAGCCTTGAATATGTTGCCCATGAGATGGGACATCAACTTGGCGCAAGCCACACTTTTAACAGCACCCTTCAAGGTTGTAGCAATAATCGCACGGCTGAAACAGCCGTAGAGCCAGGCAGTGGCAGCACCATCATGTCGTACAGTGGGCTTTGTGGCAGTGATGATTTGCAATTCAACTCCGATGCCAATTTCCACTTTGCTAGCATTAGCCAAATCAAAAACTACACCCGCAACGAAGAAGGCAGCAGTTGTGGCATAAATTCAACATCGGGCAGCAACAATCCCTTAGCCAATGCTGGCGCTGATATCAACATCCCCGCAAAAACACCTTTCATGCTTGATGGCACAGCCACAGATGGAAGCACCTTCGCATGGGATCAAATTGATACAGGAGAAGCATCCAGAGTTGATATCGACACTGGTGATAATGCAATTATTCGTAGCTTTCCACCGACAATCAAACAACAACGTTTTGTGCCTAACTTAAAAAACCTTTTTGCTGACCAGCCATCAAAAGGGGAAAAATTACCCACCACCACACGCACACTTGAGTTTGCCTATGTGGTTAGAGATGGTAAGGGCGGCATTGGATCTGATTTTAAAACCGTCAATGTGCATAATACGCACAGTACGTTTAGCGTAGTCTCACAATCATCATCAACACCTTTGCGCACGGGACAAAGCATTGGAATTATTTGGAACATTGCCGATACCAATAGCGCCCCCATCAATTGCCAATCAGTAGACATTCAACTGCTGCGCGAAACGGGCGAAACAAATATGATTCTTGCCGCTACCAATAATGATGGCAATCAACAAATAATTATTCCAGCCTCCACACCCGTGATGACAGATGCCCGAATCATGATCGGCTGTAGTGATCGGTCCTTTTTCAATATCTCAAAAGGCAATGTCTCGGTACGAAAGCGCTCAACATCTGACGCCGATAATATTGCACCTGACGTCACCCTCAAAGGAAACCCGAACATCACACTTAGCGTAGGACAAACTTATATAGAGCCTGGCTACTCAGCCTATGATAATGTTGACGGCTCGCTGAGTGTTCGCATAACAGGGCAAGTCGATAGCAGTACCGCAGGGGAATACATCCTAAGCTATACCGCAACAGATAGTGCTGGCAACTCAACACGTAAACAAAGAATCGTTAGCATCGTAAAAGCTCAGGGCAGCAATGCCAGCACATCAGGAAACAATCTCAAATCAGGCTCGACGGGTGGCGGCTCCTTTAACTTTTGGCTACTCGCCATAGGCATTATTTTAGGGTTAAATCGTCGCAGCCGTTAAAACCCGTTTAAATAGGAAAAAATAGGAAAAACAGGTCTAAAAAGCCGTTTTTAGCAAAAATATATAAAAACTAGGGGGGGTGCCATTACTATTTTTAGGCGTTTTTGCCTCTTTTTGAGCATTTTAAACGCCATTAGCGATCATAGTTGACTCAAGTTCAAGTAGGCACATAGTACCATTAACACTTTTCAGTATTAATGATGTTACGAATAAAATAGAGCCACCCGTTACTATTATAATCACGAATATTAATGATGATGAAGGTAACTGTTCAAATTCTCCAATAGAAAATCAATGTAAGGTGGGAACCCAGCTTCAAGTTAATAGTGTATGCAGAGTTAACTGTTCCTTACTTTCTCAAAGTCTAGTAGTGGCACCCCACTTTTTAGCATCAGCGGTTCTAGCAAAGAGTCCTAATAAACTCCATGTTCGCGTGTTGATAAGAACTCAATGTCAGGCCATTTTTCTATCGCCATTTGCAAATTGACCCGAGTCGGTGCAATGTAAACAAGGTCACCCGCGTGATCAAGTGACAGGTTTAACTCTGCTTTAATTTTAAACTGAGCCAACATCTCATCATCTTTACATTGAATCCAACGTGCTGTTTGAACATTGATCGCTTCAAACTGACAATCAACTTTGTATTCATCCCTGAGGCGTTGCTCTACAACGTCAAACTGCAGAATACCCACCGCGCCTAAAATCAAATCATTATTTTTAAAAGGTCGAAACAACTGGGTCGCGCCCTCTTCACATAACTGGCTTAAACCTTTTTGCAATTGCTTCATTTTAAGCGGATCTTTAAGCTGCGCACGACGAAATAATTCAGGTGCAAAGCTAGGAATGCCAGTGAAGAATAAATCCTCTCCCTGTGTAAAAGTATCACCAATCCGAATCGTACCATGGTTGTGAATACCAATAATATCCCCTGGGAAAGCAGCATCAATATGACCACGATCAGCCGCCAAAAATGTTAAGGCATCGGGGATTTTAACGTCTTTTTTGATACGCACATGATTGAGCTTCATGCCCTTTTGAAAACTCCCAGAAACAATACGCATAAAGGCAATACGGTCACGGTGGTTTGGGTCCATATTGGCTTGGATTTTAAAAACAAAACCACTGAATTTCTCTTCAGTCGGCAACACTTCTCGGCTGGTTGTTTGGCGTGACTGGGGGGGAGGGCTAAACTGAACAAAGTCTGCCAGCAGTTCTGCAACACCAAAGTTATTGATGGCGGAACCAAAGAAAACAGGTGTCAGCGTTCCTTTTAAATATGCATCTTTATCAAAGGCATTGCTGGCACCTTGTACCAGTTCAATTTCTTCACGTAATTCTTCAGCTTGGCTGCCTAACAATTCATCCAAACGAGGATTATCCAGCCCTTCAATCGTCTCACCTTCGAGGACTTTTCCTTCATGATTGGGGTCATATAAATGAACCGTATCTTTATAAATATGATATACGCCTTTCAAGCGTTTCCCCATTCCAATAGGCCAGGTTACAGGCGCACATTGGATTTTTAGGACGCTTTCAACCTCATCAAGTAGATCGATGGGGTCGCGCCCTTCTCTGTCCAGCTTATTAATAAAGGTCATAATCGGCGTATCACGCAGACGACATACTTCCATCAATTTGATCGTTCTGGCTTCAACGCCTTTTGCAACATCAATCACCATTAATGCTGAGTCCACTGCGGTTAAAGTACGGTATGTATCTTCCGAGAAGTCTTCATGCCCTGGCGTATCCAGTAGATTAATAATCTTATCGGCATCGTTGGGCTTTTCTTTATTAAATTTATACGGGAATTGCATCACCGATGAGGTAACCGAAATACCGCGTTCTTTTTCCATTGCCATCCAGTCGGATGTGGCGTGACGCGCGGCTTTTCTTCCCTTTACTGTGCCCGCTAACTGAATCGCACCACCGAATAATAATAGCTTTTCAGTGATGGTGGTTTTACCCGCATCGGGGTGCGAGATTATTGCAAAGGTTCTGCGAAGCGCAGTTTCTTCGAGGTGTGTTGACATGGTATGTTTTTCTAATGAGTGTAAGTTGCGCTAAAGTCTAAACTATTTTTTACAAAAGCGTCGTCTTTTAAATGCCACATATATCGTGAACTGGAATTTAAAAAGACTAAAACGAATTGAATTATTGAGCATTTGCCTTTTATGTTGGCAAGCCAATAACTAAAGCTTCGAGTAATGCTTTTTGAGCATGCAAGCGATTTTCTGCCTCCTCCCAAACGACACTCTGCGAACCATCAATCACATTGGCGCTAACTTCTTCGCCACGATGTGCAGGTAGACAATGCATAAAAATAGCGTCATCCGCTGCCTGAGCCATAACATCAGAATTAACGATAAACGATTGAAACGCTTTCTCTCGGATTTTTTGCTCTGATTCCTGACCCATGCTGGCCCAAACATCTGTGGTGATTAAGTCAACATCTTTTACGGCATCATTGACGTGATTGAAAATAGTGACGTGCTCACTCAGCGCTTTGAGTAGCGTTGGATTAGGCTCATAGTCTTTTGGACAGGCAACATTTAAATGAAAACCAAACTGTTTTGCAGCATTCATCCATGAGTGACACATATTATTGCCATCTCCCACATAGGTGACTGTCTTGCCTTCGATACTGCCTCTTTGCTCGATATAAGTCATCATATCTGCAAGTAACTGACAGGGGTGAAAATCATCGGTAAGTGCATTTATAACAGGGACTTTAGAGTATTTTGCAAAATTCTAGATCGG